>PVJH01023327.1:0-35010 GCA_004026705.1 Nesogale talazaci | reverse complement strand
CTGCCGAGACCGATTTGTTTGTTCTTCTGCCAGTCAAGGGTCCTGTCAATATTCCCTGCCAGCGCTATTCTGCGAATGCATCGATTCTTCTGTGCCCTTCCTTACTCAGGGTTCCGCTACCACATGCTTAGGAGGTGAGAGAACATCCCATGGTGTAGGTCAGGCGCCCCTTCTTCCTCTGAGTGGCATCATTGCTGGTGCAGCATGTTTGCCCAGTGCGGGATGTCATCTGATTATTGGACTCTTGTTTCCATATGCGTTGATTGCAGATCCAGATCAAGTCCATAAGTAGGCTTTAAACAAATCATAAAAAAGTGAAAAGTTAACAGTTTTTTGCCATCAAGTTTTTGAAGGCCCCTGGCTGTATCTACACACACACACAC
The DNA here is from genome assembly GCA_004026705.1 of Nesogale talazaci. Taxonomy (NCBI): domain Eukaryota; kingdom Metazoa; phylum Chordata; class Mammalia; order Afrosoricida; family Tenrecidae; genus Nesogale; species Nesogale talazaci. Next base: position 34,627 of record PVJH01023327.1, on the reverse strand, counting down.
ACACACACACACACACACGCCTAAAAAGTGTTCGCAAGAAAAGAGTTCTGACATTAATCATTGTATAACCATAATTATCTCTACTGGTATAGATATCTTTTGCTTCTAGTAGCTACTTAAAGAATCTATTTCTTTAAAAATCAGTAACATTTATGTAGAGATTTACATGTCTCATTATTGTAAGAGCTGTTATTCATTGAACATCTCTTGTGCATCATGCAATTTTTGCTTGGCATTAGGAATACATGCAAACATCCATTAAAGCTGTCATTGTTTCCATTAATCAAGCCTAATTTAGGACACTCAGGGTGATCATTTGACTCATATTTCCCTATTCTGTGTCTGTTTTATGCTTTGGAGTGGATTTGATAAGTTGACATAAAGAAAGCCAGTAATAGTTGGATTTCCAAATGTCTTGGGTCTTGGAATCAGTTCTATCCCTGGAACTCTAGATAATCAGGTACATTTAATGTTAATCTCTTTTTTTAAATAAATCATTTTATTGGGGGCTCATACAACTCATATCATGATCAATACATCCATCAATTATAAGCAGACCACATTTGTTATGATCATCATTCTCGAAACATCCTCCTTCTACTTAGGTCCAGGTATCAGCCCCCGATAATTCTCATTCCGCCTCCCCTTCCCTCCTTCCCCATGAACCCTTAATGATTTTCAAATTGTCATTATTTTGTCATATCTACATTGTCTGATGTGTCCCTTCACCCACTTCCCTGTTGTCCGTACCCCAGGGAGAAAGTTATATGTAGATCCCTGTAAGTGGTACCCCTTTCTACGCTACCTTCCCTCCAATCTCCTGATATCACCACTGTCACCACTGGTCCTGAAGGGGTCATTTGTCCTGAATTCCCCATGTTTCTGACTCCAGTGTACATAACCTGGTCTCGTTGGATTTGCAAGTAGAATTGGGATCATGATAGTGGGCGAGAGGAAGCATTTAAGAACTAGAGGAACGTTACATAACTCATTGTTGTGACACTGTACCTTGACTAGCTCATCTTATACTCAGCCTACCTCAGCAGATTTACTCATGACTTTTGCTTTGTGAGTAGACTTGTCCCGTGCAACACATTATGTGAAGTTTTGGCAGTCTTCCCTTCTGTACCCCCCCCCCCCCACTCATTGACAAGTCTTCTTTATTCCAGCTCTATGATGGATCCCAAAGGATAGGACGTTACTGTGGAACAGAGATTCCTACCTCAGGGAGTACAAGCAGCTCGCAGCTTCATGTGCTGTTCCACACGGACGGACTTGGTGACCAGGAGACAGGCTTTCAGATGCAGTGGCTCATTCCTGGTAAGTCCTGTAGCTATCTCAGCGACATCTGGCAGGTGCAATCCGAGGGGCACAGCTTTCCATTCCAAGTCCATACTTGGAAAGAAGACCGTCAGCAAATCATGGCACCGGGTTATGATCTGATGTGTTTTAGAGAGCTTATTTAAACAGTCCTGGAACTTAGAAAATGAAATCTTGTTGGGGTTAAGAGAGAATGTTTCCCGAGGAAGTCAGTCTCCAAGATCACATCATGGGTCCGGCAGGGCGCAGTTGTACGGCGATAATTAGTAATTATTGTAGTAAAGTCAGAGAGAGCATGAGAAAAAGAGAAATAATAGATTCAGACACATCTCATGGTAGCATGCTCACTTCAGTCCCGCTTGGTGATCAATGTGGAGAGAGAGAGAAATTTATTTTTGATCAAGCTTATATAACATTTTGGGGGACATATGAGCCCTGTAGTTACAGGTAAAGACAAGTCACAAGAAGGGGTTATCCTAATGGATGTTCAGTAATTAGGGGGATGATTAGGGATAGGAAGATAACAGATAAGTGAGGGAAATGTGATAAGGGCAGACCCCAGACTCATGAATGTGAAGAACAGGTTAGACTACTTCTCAGATCATTAACAGTGCTTGCCAGGCTTCAGGGAAATTGACCCATTGTCCTAGCAGCAGGGAGTCAGCCTTATCTTTTTTGGGAGAAACAATGGCCTCTGACATCTGGAGGGTTTAGGGAGAATATCTCTAAGCTTCTGACTGGAAAATGGTTACTAATATTTGCTTAATATTTGGGTGGGAAATATAATTGCGGAAAAGTCCTATCTTCACCAGACAGAACGTGAATGAAAATAAGTCGGATTTGGATAGCTGGCTAAGTAGCTCCAGCTAGGAATGACTGAAGCAAAAAGAGGAAACAGAATAATGTGTCTGGGGGAGCATATCCACCTGAGCGTGGTGAGCATATTCACCAAGTGGGAGTTTCCTAGCCGCAGTGCATGGGATGGGAATTAAAGCTGACATCACCTAAGGAAAGAATGTCAGTGAGAGAAAGAAACATAACGAAAATCAGAAACCTGGAAAGGGAGGGGGGTGGAAGAGGTGAGAGGAGGAGTGGAGGTGCATGGCAGCCCAGGGTCTTTCAGAAAACTGAGCCAGATAAGCATTTCTCTGAAGGCACATTCTTTTTTTTTTTGGGGGGGGGGGGGGTGGGGGGGTATCACTGCCTCTTGTGGTCGTGGGCTCTACCCAGTGCTGCTCCTGAGAGCAGCCGCTGGATTTGAACTGACAAGCCCGTGGGCCACAGTCTGGCACTCAACCACTTACGCCACTGGGGCTCAGCCCTGAAGGCACATTCTTTTAACACAGGTATCCACTTGACCTCACATAGGCCAGTCCTGAAAGGGCTCCAGGACACTGGTTTACAAACCTGGTCCCCAAACAACAGCCCAATCATCACTTGGAACTTGTTTGAAATAAAAACGCCTGAGCTTCATCCCTGATGCAGATGTACAGAATCAGGACAAGGGAGGTATACTTTACCTTGTCTGCCCTATTAAGTTTGAGGACCTCTGCTGCAGAGGAACCCAAATCCCCATAATGTCTGCCTTGTTGAAACCATGGCAACAATACTCAACCATAGCCACGGTCCTCCGCTGAGCTGTTCAGGCTCAGTAGTATGTTGCTGTCCATGTGGACACTAAGGGAAGTGGCAGGATTATGGTGGGAGTCATACTCTGACATCTAAGCTGTGCTCACAACGTCAACGCCCGGGGGAGCCCAGGACAGCCCCCTGACTGTCCGACGGGGAAAAATGTTTGAGACTTGCTGACATATAGAGAGCTCATTGTGCTGTGAGTCACGGGCGTCAGTATAACGGAAAAGATCGATGGTAAATTATTAAAAATACATCTCTTCGCCAAACAACCTGGATGCGGGGACTGAGCGTCTGCTTCTGGTACTGTGTAAGGATGGGATTATCAGCATTTGAAAATGATCAGGGATAATCCACAGGGCTACTTTGAACTTCAAAGCTAGACTATGATCCTGCACAATAAAGGATTTGTGGTAATTATGCTGGTGGACATTTGGGACACCCTGCATGTCAATGTGGGCAGATTTAACCTAGCGCTTGGCAGCTGTGATCTGGCCAAGACATTTGTCCATTCAGATTCCAAACTTGGAATCAACGTAATCAACACATAATGCCACCAGGTTGGAATGGCCAATTTATTGATTGAAGGAAGAGATGTAACACAGTCCATTCTTCTTATCGTGGGATGCTGAAGCAGCATCGATTTGAAAGCAAATCGAGACAGTTGAGATAAGAAACAGAAGGGACAGGGAAGTTCTAGTCCACCCTGCAATTACCAGGGTGAGGGGTGTTCCCCAGCATGGTGGTTTTGTGACTCAGACTTTAATGTCTATCGGACTCATTTGGGAGTCTCGCTAAAATGCAGCTGCAGAGTGAGCAGGCCCAAGGTGGAACCTGAAAATCTGCTTTGCCAATACTCTCCCCAGCAGACCTGCGGCTGCCCTGGGGGCCACGCTTGGAGGAACAGGCCAAAGCTGATGTGACAGCTGGAGAAATGCAACACGAGGAAAGGTGGAGGGTCCCTAGAGACAAGAGGTCCTTTCAAGGAGCGGGAAAGACTGGTCAATAGTGCAGAGAGATCCGGGCCCCTGTGAAATGGAGCCTTAGTGTTTCAGAGACTGATTGGGGGGAAGGTTTCCCAGGGGGTCAAACTAAAACTAAGCGCTCTGCCAGAGAGTCCACTCAGACTCCCAAGAACCTACAAGGTGGGACACAGCTACTCCTTACAGTTTCCAAGTCTGGAATTCTTTACATTCCCATCAAGCATAAAGTGACCAGATTTTAACATTGGTAAAGCGGGACACCATTGACTAGGGTTGGGGGCGGTGGAGGGGGGTAGGGCCCACAGGGGTGGAGGGTGTATATTCCCTTCCCGTTCTCCTGTCATTCCCTAGTTTGTCATGCAAAAATCCGGACTTTTTAAAAACGCTGCGGGATGTGGGAGAAATTGTTTGTAATTGGGACCGTCCTGGCACAAGGGGGACATCTGGTCACTTTAATTAGCGACGTCGTTTTCGTGTAGGACAGAGAGTGGTACAGAGGGCAGAGAAGGTGCGCTGTGGATGCTGTTGGATAGGCAGGAACCTGCTAAAACTGTAAAGTCCGTGCTCAAACCTACCTGCCACTCGGTGAGAGCAAAGAGGATGCTATGTGCTCCGATAAGAATGACCATTTCAGAAACCCCATGGTTTGCTGGGAGTCAGAATGGAGTCTGGGTTTGCTTTTAACTAACAAGCCCGGGGCTCAGGAAGCCGGAGAATGGTTCCCAGCCCTGACCCTGATTTGTCTTTACCTGGGAGTCTTCTAACATAGTCAGGACAAGGTCCAACCTTCATAGACTGACTGGAGCCGATTGATCTAGGGTAGAATTTTACTACAGCTCACTTCATGAGGCTCCCTACCTAATCCGACTGGGTTGAAAGTTTGGGGAACAGTGACTTTTCTGATTTACTCCTGTCTCCTCAGTGGGCTCAACCCCTCAGTCTGTTCAGGTCCAACTAACCCAAGTCCGCCCATTATCGTCATGATGGCCTTTTCCCCATTATGGCATCATTGGGTTCTTGCAGCCAATTCTGTACTTCTTGCCAAGAAGCTAGACAAAACTCGGTGCTCTAATGAAAGCGCAGGCCCTAGCGAATTTACCTTTTACAGGGTTGAGTCAAAGACACCCTCTGTCTATTCGGTTTTCCTGTTTCCTATTTCAAAACTTTCTCTCAGTTGCTGAAAACTTGCTCAGCATGAAAACAGAGTTGTGAAATATAATTTTTTTTTTGCCAGCTGGGACACACACTGGGGGAAAAATTAATGTACTGTTATCCAAAATGTATAATTTGCAAATTCTTATAAGATATATTGGAAAGAATCTTCTAGAGTGAAATTGTTAGGGCTTTACCAAATCCCCCACTGGGAGGGGGAGGGGAACCCCTCACGGACATCAAGTTGATGCCAAATCAAAGCGGCTCTGTAAGGATTGGCTCCACAAGAAAAATTATTCACACTGAAGCCTCGTTTGTGATCCAAATGAGTTTTTTTTTTCCCCCAAATGAGTTTTATGAAAGTTAGAACAAGTTTCGAGTTCACACAGGCACCCACGGAGTCCCTCAACCCCATCTGTCTGCCCAGAAGCTACTTGAGAGAAGACACGAAATTGACTCCCTTTAGTGCTTTGGTGGGGAGGCGTGGTTGATGACTCTGGTCGACCCCATTGGCTGAATCGGATTCATCTGGTCTTGGTGAGCCAACCCAGGTGCAGCTCTTCTGGCGGGAAGCCTAGACCTCTGAGCATGCGCTGAGTACCATCCTTTTCTGGCTGATAGCTCGAACCTCCAAGCATGTGCAATGGACGCCCTTTTCCCTATACTGTTCCCTATACTGTTCAGAACAACTCTATAGAGAGGGGAGAACTGCTGTGGTTTCTGAGACTGTACCTGCTTTCAGGAGTTGAAAGTCCTATCTTTTTCCCTCTATGCAAAATCCATAAACTTGTCAAGTAATACTATGACTACATAGGGTTTCTGCCCTGCCTGTAAATTATGTCTATTCTGAGATTGCCAGAGAAGGACAGACGATCAGAGAAGACAGGAACTTCACAGACTCGAGATTTTGATACCCAGCAATTCCCAGGACAGAGTCGAACAGCCCCTGTGGGCTGCTGAGACGGTAACTCATTAGCAAGAATAGAAAGCCTCACTTTTTTCCTGAGGGGTGGCTGGTGGATTTGAACTGCTGGCCCAGCTCAAATTGCCATCCAGCGCTTAACCACAAGCAGTAGGGGAAAAGGTCTTCAATGGGAAAGCTAGTATTGCCCCTCCTTGCAGTCTCTCTATCTCTCTTTCTCTTTTCTTTCTTAACCCTTTGGAGATAAACTGCAGGCATACATCATGAGCTACTCATTGCTTTGTTCATTCCACAGATAGTTAAGGATCTACATTGTAGCAGGTATGGTGCTTGGTTGTGGACAAATCACACCCAAGCCTACTTCCTTGTTCTTTGGCTCCCAGGTTCATGAGAGAAACAAACACCCTGGACAAAATCTGACAAAACAAATGAAAACCATGCTCAGGGCTTCCAGGGAGAGAGATAGCAGAGGTGCACACTTCAGGGTGCTTGACCTAGTTGGGAGGTGAGGGCAGACCTCGGTGAGAATGGAACATTTGAACAAAGTACTGGAAGTAAGCAGGAGCTGCCTAGGTAAACAGAAGCCAGCGAATGCAGACTGGAGAAATACCACCCTGTGGAGAGAGGAAATGGGGGATAAAATGCGCCATAAAACAAGCGCAAACCCCGAAGTTGAATGGGACTTCAGGAGACTCCTCCTGGGTAGAGTAGAGGTATTTTATGGATTCTGAGACTGTACATCTGTCCTGGAGCAGAACTTTTTCTCCCATGGAGCCTTTAGTGGGTTGGCACCAGGTTAGCAGACTACTGCTTACACACACACACACACACACACACACGCACACACGACAGCACTCGCAGGTCTCCTGTAACCAACAAGCCTGACAAGCTATGGGAGAGGCCAGCCTACCTGTGTAATAAATCCAGTCAGCAGCCTAGACAGGAATGAGGTCTGCTGGCTCTGTTTATTGTCACGCAAGTCAATGTCTTTGGAGCAGGGTCTTGAAGGCTTGAAACAGCCTAGCAAGTTGGGCATTCAGACTCTTTAACTAGCACCTACGATTGCACAATAGTTGATGATCCTTTGGAGGAAGTGTGCGAGCAGTGTGTGTGTGTGTGTGTGTGTGTGTGTGTGTGTGTGTGTAACGAGGAAACAATTATGGCAGCACATTGTCTCCTTGGAGTTTCTCCCCAGCACCAAGCAGGAGGGGCAGGGCCTGGAGCCTTGTGGTCCAGAGTGGCTCTTCCCCACTCAGTGACAGGAAGTGGCTTGAAACCACTCCCCCATTTCATCAGAAGTCAGGCGTCCCGCCCCCGGTTTCCCTCCCACTCTTTACTAACTCTGTAATAATGAGAACTCATTATGCTGAGGGCTCACGAAACTAGGCATAGCATTTCCTGAGCATATCTCCTGAAGAACTCTTCCCCACCCCCACCCCCAACCACAACATACTTTATTTCAGTGTGCCAGTGCATAAGCCTCTTTGATGGAATTACTTCTCTGAACAACAGCAGCCTCCCACCGTATCCCCTCATCTCTCCTATTTGTTCTAAGATGGATCTATTGGAGGGGAGGGGGGAAAAAGGCAGTGCAATGGTGACGTATGATTCTAGCCCAGCCCCATGGCTTTATCCATTTCATCAAAGAGAGTCTCACCCTGGGAAGAATGAAATGACCACAGTGGCCCTGCCTGGCTAATCGGTTCACAGCATTCAGCGTTGACAGCATTGTCCGGGGCCTGAATTCGGCCTCTCTGCCTTGTCTGGGTCATGCAAGGAAAGATAGAGAACTTTCTGCAAGCTGTGTGAATTGCGTGGCCTCCCGGGCAGCTGGGCACACCCCTGTCTCCTCTGCTCTTCCGCCCTGCAGAGGCCCTCTTTCACTGGGCTGACCCCACTCCCCCACCCCCCTTTCTGCACACAAACAAGGTCAAGGAGCTGTGGGAGGGAAAGAGTGACATTTGCAAAGGCCGAGAACACTTCAGCTGGGAACCAGCAGGAAGGGCTCAGTGATATGTGAGCAGGAGGTGATGTCACCGTCCCTTTCACAAAGGAAAGTGTGGTCTCTGCTTGGGGGGAGGTGGATGACATCAGCCTGGTGATCAAGGCGGTTTCCCTTGGCTTTCTATTTGGCTTTACTAAGACTTGGTGAGCTTGGAGGATTTTCGGAATCCCACGTGGCAAGGACATTCAAGAGTGGCATCCAGTTCCCTGTGAACATAAGACAGCAGCATCTTCTTGTCACAGCACCGAAGGTTTAAAAAAACATTGTTTTATAGCACAGACATACAACAGAAGTGGTGTTTATATTTTTTACATTAAACCTTCACTCCAGTTCCCTTTCCCCTTAAATGGTCTTTTCAATATCTTTGCAGATATGGGGAGCTTTCAGTGATTTCTTTTTTTTTTGGGGGGGGGGGGTGCATCACTGCCTCTGGTGGTCATGGGCACTACGTAGTGCTGCTCCTGAGAGGCGCCACTGGATTTGAACTGCCAAGCCTGTGGGCCACAGTCCTGCACTCAACCACTTAAGCCACCGGGGTTCAGCCCTTCAGTGAATTCTTTTCCATTTTCCATTTTCCATTTCTTCTGCGACTTCGGGTCTATGTTTTTGGAGGCCTGGCCCACTTGAGGGTGCAGATTTTCACGTTTATCATCCGATTGGCCATATTTTGATGTTCACATGCTAGATTCCAGTGCTGAAGTGTGAATTAACTGTCATACTGCCGGGCTGCCTTCCTGAGAACAAGACCTTTGGCCATGAATTCCTTCACAGTGATCACACTGGCACACATGTGTTATAGATACCTATTACAAACTGCTTTCATTCCATTGAAATCCATTGTGTCAAATTTAGCCAGCAAGCACACATGGCTTGATACCAGTGTGTCAGCGAGTTGATTCCCATGTGTCAAAGAGATATACTGCACCCTGGACTTTTCAATGGCTCATCTTTCAAAAGTAGATAGCCCGGGTCTGTTTTTCCGAGGAGCCTCTGGGTAGACTTGAACTTGTAAGCTTTCAGTTAGCTGCTAAGGCCGTCAACTATTTGCCCAGTGTCAGAACTGGCATATAGAGAAGAGTTCCTCATGGACAAACAAATATGCCAAGTGTTCAAATGGCTACCGACAGCAGGGTGCTACAAGGACACAGGAGAGTGTCAAAGACGTTTCACAGACCACTCAGAAAGGCTGGATACTTGAAGTGAGTTTTGTCCAATGAGTCAGAATGAATCAGCTGCAAGATTATCCAGGGTGGAGGGGGGGGGGTGCTGGCTGAGTTCCAGCAAGGTGCACACATTTTGATCAATATTTCAGCTCAACTAGTGAACATTTTCTCAACAGGGACATGATCAGCCACAAGAGAGGAGTGGAGAACGGAAGGAGAGGAAAGGTCCAAAAAAGGGTGGTTGGGTGGGACTGACTAGGTGGGATCAAACATGAGCAAAGGATGGAACTCCATCAGAAGCAGGCCTTGTGTGGGGGAAAGGCCAAACGGATGGATTTTGAAGTAGGGAAGGGGCCGGTGTGAACAGATGGACTTTTTAGAATAAGAACTCTGGCAAGAAGGTAGAGGGATGAGTGAGGGGAGGGAGGGAGGGAGGAAGGGAGAGAGAGAGAGAGAGAGAGAGAGAGAGAGAGAGAGAGAGAGAGAGAGAGAGAGAGAGAGACTGGGAGTGTCTTTGAGGGTTAGCTTGTTAGAACAGGAAGAAGAAGGAGTAGGATCACTGATAGAAGGTAAGACAATGTATCAAGAAGCCATTTAGAATGAATGACCAGCAGATGTGGTGGCAGAATAGATACATGAGTCTGTAAGATAAAGAAAGGTATCACAGGTAGCGTCCATATTTCTGCACTGGCTGATTTTGTACACTTTGGGTGATTAGATAGGGAATCCTGGAAAAAGATCAATGGACAGATTACCTGTGTGTGTGAGGGGGGAGGGGGATCCAATTTGAATCTACTTGAATTTGTGAAGTCTGTGGTGGCAGTGTTAGACTGCTAACCACAAGGACAATAATTCAAACCCACCAGCTTCTCTAAGGGAGGAAGATGAGACTATCTGCTCCAGTAAAGATTTACAGCCTTAGAAACTTCAGTTGATATGAATTAGCATTGACTGACTGACAGTGGGTAGGTGGTAGTGGTGGTACAGTGGTTAAGTGCTAAGAAGAATAATGCTGGGTTCAAACCCACCATTAGCTTTGTGGGATAATGATAGGTCCATCTGCTTGTAATAAAGGCTTATGGCTTTGAATCCCTGCTGGATAGTTGTCCTAAAGTACTATTATGAGTTGGATTCAAATCATCAGCTGTTGGGTTTGGGTTTGGGTCAAATGTTCAAGGGATGTTGCCTTTAGACAATTGTCTATATAGATTTGAAAATTGAGAGTCTGAGGGCAGAGAAACATATTTTGGAGTGAATAACTCATGTGTGTGTTGGGAGTTCTGAGTGTGATGAAATGTTTGTGTCCCAAACTGTATGAGATACTTGAAGGATAGCAAAATGGCATGATTGGTCTTTGTTTTTTAGGTGTGTGCAATCTGGTTAGGAGTTGTAGGTGATTCAACGTGCAAGCCTGGAATGTCCTACTGCGAGAATAGAAAAGGTTCAGAATCATGGATGATCCATTGCTGGTGAGGAGCCCATCGACTCCTTGGAATTTTAAAGTGTTGGAAGAAAGGGCAGAGCAATCAGCAATAGGTGGTGCCTGGTCAGCATCAGTCAAGAACTAGAGAAAAGTTAGCATTACAGATCATGAAGACAGTGTGGTGTAAGACTGCAGATATCTATCTCGTGGATAGTGATTTTCTTTAGGACATAGTCTTTGTTGACATAGTCTGGTAAGACGTAGTCTTTGTTGATTCGAGAGAATGGGGGTGATTCTCCTTGGAGCAGGGTGTGATTCTAGAGGAGGAGATTCTGGTTGGAGAAGGAGGAAATCATGGTGATGATAAATAGGAGGGGCCTGGTTAGGTCTCAAGATTATTGAAAACAGATGGAGATGATCACAGGGTTAAGAGAGCTGAAAATGTACAGTAGGTTGTCAAAGCTTTCATGGATGCTCAGCAGTCATACGGAAGGATGATGTTGTTGGCAAAACAACATTCTGGTACCAAAAACATTCCTGTCAATTGCTTCATTCCTGTTTCTGTTTCATTTTTTTTTTGTTCAGAGAAAGTAAAAGGGGAGAATCATTGCTTCATCGATTTTTCACGCTTGAAAACCATTCAACAGTCTTTTTAATCTTTGGGTGTCCTGATTCCTGCTACTTTGGAGTGCAAAAATTCACAACATTCTTGAATTCTGTCGTGCTCACTGCAAGTGATTTTATGAATCGGGATCTGCAAAGGGTCCAGGGCATGCCCACAAAGTTTTGTTAAGGAATTAAAGCATAGATATGATTTCCTCTCCTGGCCACATTTTCTTTCAAAGTACTGCTTCCTACCAGGTTGTGGCCAGTCCCATAGTCGATAGAGAAGCGGAAACCGCCTGTCCCACTCTGACTCTACAGAGGCCTCCAGCAGGAGGAAGAAGTCACCTTCACCAATAAATCTATACCCAATCTCTGGATACAGAAACAATTCTGTGTGTGTTTTATAATTATGGTGTAATATAAGATTATATATACATATATATGACTATATAGTCATTCTGTTTGTAATTTAAGTGGAAACAAAAAGCTTTTGAAACACCATTTTTCTGTTTCCAGTTAACAAAGATTTCCCTGAATGATGAGTCTTTCATATTCATATACAGTCTTGTCCATCTGATTCTAGTGGCCATTTCACTCTGTTTGATCTTTTTCATTTTTGTCTTGGAATACTTTTCGGGTCTCTATGCCTGAGAATGATAAATGAGTGTATGGAATGAAGGCCCAGATTTTTGCACTTTTAAATTATATTTTGTTTGATTAAAAAGAAAAAAAAACCTCATTATTTCCCTCTTGCTAAGTTTTTATGGGCCATGCTGGCTTGTATAGAATACCTATGTCTATAAGTGGACTCTTCTTTTTAATACTGGGGTAACTAATGTACTAAGGGAAGCAGGCCAGTCTTTCTGCCTGGATTCCAGACGTTTTTCAGCAGGGTCTCAGGAACCAAAGGAAACAGCACCAAGGACATTACAGTCACTTCAGAATGAGTGGAAAAGTCAAATCCTGCCTTTCTCTTTCTCCGTGGCAACAACAGTCAATACACATACACACAGTTGACCTTCACGTGGTGTTACCTCTGACTCTGGTTGCCTGCTTGGGCCTTGCAAGAGTCTTCTATCCCAAGTAGTCCCATGTGCCTATGGTTGGAAAAGAGTTTGCATTCCATTTCCACAGTTATGCAAAGAAAAAAGTAGCCCCCCAAACAACCATGACCTTCCCAAATCATGTATTGCACAACTTGTAATTCAGCCCATGAGATGTGGGCCAAAGGAAGGGCTTTCTTGAATCTTCTATTTGTGTTCTGGTTCCCTGGCAACAAAATCTCTGATTGATATTGCACATACTTTCCAGGGGGATTCCACAGTTTTCTTCCCCCCCTTTTTTTGACATGAAAAGAGAAACCACACGTTTCTTTTCACAGTTTCAAATTGTATAGTATCCCCAAAGTGACTAAACCAACATGAAACAACACGATGTTCAGTGTAGAGAGTGAAATTTTGTCCCTTGAGGGTTTCTTTCATTTTTCTTTCTTTTTTTAAGAGCATTTACATAAATGGTTCCTTATTTGTCACTAACATTGTGTATCCAAGGATTTTTTTTTAGTGTGTTCCTGACTATTGACTCAGATAACTAGGAGCCAGACAAAACGTCTCTGACATTGTCTCCCTAAATAAATCATGACTGTCTGGAGTGTGCTAGTGACTACTCTTCATGAGAGTGGAGAATTTTACAATCATGAGTTGAGCCCAGCCGTCTATGTACTTTGTCCTCAATTTTATTTCCTTCTCTAAATGTACAGACTATTCACAGGGTAGATCACAGGCAGAATACATAGGTTTTCAGATGAACGTGTTGTTTTCAATGTATTGCAAGACAGTCTTTGTGATGAAAAACCCCAGAACCGTGTGAAGGGATGAACGAATTTAACATGACTACATTGATTTAACTGATATCTTCTTCATTAATACTCAATGATTTCATCATATAAATCTATAAACCCCACCGCTTGTTAGGCATTTTGGAAAGAACTTTACAAATATAGCCTCATGTCTTCTCCTCCTTAATCGCTGAAATGGTTATCAGCATCCCCATCTGATGGCCAAGAAAACAGAGGAAGAACATGGAGAGACATTAAGTAACTTGCTCAAACTCACAAATTCAACAGGTGATGTGATCAGGCCTCAAATAGTTGTGCAGTGTCTCACTCCAAAGTCTAGGTTTTAAATAATTGTACCATGCTGAAGCTCATATACCCAACCCCCAATGTTCATTCTGAGGAAGCTGGAAAGACATCGCGATATAAGAAGGCCAGAGCTTGAAGTAGGTGGTTGATTGTTTTTTTAATCATTTTATTGGGGGCTCGTAAAACTCATCACAATCCATAAGTCTATCCATCGTGTCAAGCACACTTGTGTGCTCTCATCATCCTCAAAACATTTTCTTTTTACATCAGCCCTTCGTCTCTGCTTCTCATATTTTTCTCTCCCATCCCCCCTTCCTCCTTCATGAACCCTTGATAATTTGCAAATTATTATTTTTTCACATCTTACCCTGATGGTTGTCTTCCTTAACCCACTTTTGAAGTAGGCGATTTTACAACTCTATTTCTACTGAAGAGAAGATTCTTTGTGAAAAAGAAATCTGCGCAGTCTTTTCCCAGTAGATCATGTTCCACATCCAGTGCCTCCCACTGAATTACACAGTTCATTCTTCAGACTCCTATAGCAATGGATAGTACGGATGGGAGGGTGGGGGTGATCGTTTGCCTGGCAAATGACCAATTAAAAATAGCAGATGTTTTTTCTACTGTCTTTTCACATAATGTCTGTGTTATGACTCCTTGATCCAGTCAGCTTCTTCTGAAGTTGCTAACCATGGCTGAAGAATGATAGGCCACAATGGGGAGACACTGAGGACTTTTTCTGGCCTGTTACCACGATTCTGCCCTCCACCTGAGTTCATGAAGCGGAAGAGTTAGGACCCTTGGCAGAAAAAGGGTGAAGGATAGCGCTGTCCAGGTTTGATAGAGAGAGGAGGTTGAGGGACGAGAGTTTGGTTAATTTAAGGGCTAATTAGTGAGCCAGAGGCTGATGGTTTCAGCATTTGCCTTCCAAGGGGCCCCCCCTCCTGCATATCATCACACATGGAGTGTGGGGCCCCAGAGGGCAGTGTGGCTGCCCATGTTTCTCTCTCTGTTGGTGGTGAGAAATCTCTCTCTGGAGGAGAGGTCTCCTTGTGGGAGGGGAGGGGAGAGGGCATGGAGGAGAGGCAGTGAACTGGAGTCCTGAAAAGCGCCTGCGTCTCTGCCTGGATGAGCACTGTGTTCAGAAATAATGAAACTGAAATTAGAACAAAGAAAAGGAAAATGGTTTAGAATGAATGATTCTAAATAAGGAAATAAGTGTTGAACTTGGAAATCATATAAAGGGAGTGATTTCATAAAGCAATTATCCTCAGTCTTAGACAGGGCTACTTATTTTGGGGGAAATTAGTCTGGCCACTTTGGTCTTATTTAATTTCATTGGAAGATATTTTTATACTTGAGTTTGCCTACAAAATTTCAGACAATGTCTAAGAATGATTGATTGATGTTGAAGAATTGAGAGCAATGGATTTCTACTGGGAAACTGTTTTTTTAAATTTGATTAGAGTGGACTGGAAGGAAATTTGGGCATAGTCCATCAAAATGCAGAGATAATGAGATTGTCCTTTTCGGCATTAAAATGAAAGATTTTATCCTTGTATTTGCAAGGATAAAATGCCAGGAAATTAAATTTTGTATCACATGAAAACTATCAGAGTCATTTCTCTTTTCATTGTGCCCTAAAGGAAGGCACTTCCATATTTGACTCCAGAACATCTCAGGCACTCAGGAGGCTGTGATCATCCTGGTTTGGAAAATTCCTATGGCATCCTAAACAGTAATCTAAAAGTCACTTATAGAAGCATGGACAACATTGATTTTTAACTCCTAGGTATCTGTTTTCTCAATCACTGTTTTACATCATGTCTACATTCTCTTACTTTTTTCTTAATCCCCTGCCTTTGAAAGCAGATAATTCCACCCCATCTCCAGTGTTGTATGGACATTGATTGATCTGGTCCAAGAATTCTAAATATGATAAAATGGATCATTGTTAGCTTTGTCCTCCCATTGTAATGCCTAGCCCTTTATTTGTCTCTCGTTTTCTCAACCGTGGATTCCGTGTCTTCTACCTTGACCTCTGATTAACCTTCACCTAAACCTCAATCTGCTAAACATGGACTATTTAATGCAAATGGAATAACGACCACTTAGAAACAAACCCACCTTGCCTTCTGATGACACTCATAGTGGCTACCATTTTGTGCCTGCCTGCAAGTTTTGCCATCTGATTTATTGGGATATGAAAAAAATTTCTTTCTTGGGAATTTATCTTCTTAATGTGCTGTCTTTTTTCCTCTTTTAATACTTGGGGGGGGCGGCTCTTGCAGCTCTTATCACAATGCATACCATCATCCATTGTGTCAAGCACATTTGTACATTTGTTGTCATCATTATTTTCAAAGCATTTTCTTTTTTTTTTTCCCCAAGCATTTTCTTTTACTTGAGCCCTTCATATCAGCTCCTCATTTTTCCCTCCCGCCCCCAGGCTCCCTCCCTCATGAACCATTGATAAATTATGAATTATTATCTTCAAACAACAGAGAAGTAGGTGATGGGAGACAGGGGATGTTGTAAGATATGCAAATAGTAATCTGTACTTTATCAATGACCTTTTAGCTCTTTCATTGCGGATTTTCTATTCATTCAAGTAAAGCCCCTTTATTAAAACAGAACAAAAGAAATCCAAGTTGAAGAGAAAACTTACATTATTCTGAAAAAAAAATTTTTTTTAAATCCTAAGATTTTATAAAAAGTAGCTGTGGGGTGGGCAAAATAAAACAGTATTAGGTAAGTTCTCGTGTGAAAACTTAAAACACATGAGCGGCATGAGTAAGAGGCAAGTTTAGACTTAGATTTTACCTCTTCCTGGTCATGATCTCAGTGGGTTCACCTGCTTCCTGATGATAAGAGAAGCATTTCCTCTCAGCTGCTGATTGGGAGTCTGGAGGCAAATCCATTCAAATGGGTTATCACCAAGCTCCCCAAAGAGTTGCAAAGACTGAGAAGCACATGACTCTTTGGAGGACAGTGTTCTATTCCAGTTCAGTTGGTGTTTGATGATGTTCATGAACATAATCAATTTTGCCTGACTTGTCTGAATGTACATGAAAAGAGTTTTGTTTGATTTATTTTTCTAGGTTGCTGGGGTATTTTACTGGGGGCTCCTTTAACTCTCGTCACAATCCATACATCCATCCCTTGTGTCAAGTTGTTGTTTGTTTGGTTGAGGCCAGTCTGCAACATTGCCATTGCCATTGACTTGCCTTAGGGCAGAAGTGCTCAACCTGACAAAGAGGGAGAGCATAGGACCAGGGGTCATTTTGGCCCAAACTTTCCCATTCTTTAAAGTCCAGCAGTCTCTTGAGCTTTCTTGCTTCTCGGGACCTGCCATTAGCATTCTTATGCATTTTCAAATAAGATAATGTGTTTACTGAGAGCATTCTGCAAACTGCAAGTTAGCTTAGGAATATAAACTTATCTGTCTTGTGCCTTAGGCACCAACTCATTTTTAATCTCTGGATGTTTCTTAAAATATATCGTGTTTTTAACATGTAATGTCTCTTCTAGCTCCACACCTTTTGTGAATTCATCCCCTATTTAAATCGGTTCTTGTGAAAATCTAAAACCAATATTCATAGGGTGACCATCATATGAAAGATACTTAGGTGAACACCTTCCTTTGATGGTTCCCCTTTGTTTCTAAAACAACCCAAGGTGTAAGTACTAGGTCTGTTGGAGAGGAAAACAAGCCCAAGGACCCAAACGAGAGGAGAGGAGAAACTAAATAAAAATGCACCACCACCAGGTTGGAATCCATTTGCCTAAAGCCACCACCCATGCTTTCCGCATCTGACTACACTCTTTTCAAAAGCTTTGCAGTCATGAAAACTCAAGCAGTCTGAGAGCTTGTCTCCCCAAGGAAAACCCTCTCTTCTCTTTTGGGTACAAAGAACCACCCCACCTAACGCTAGTTATCCCCGACAGGGAACTCTCCAAACCCTTCACTCATCATTCTCTTGTTTACTCGTGGTGGATCACTTTCTTTATGAGGACTCTGAAATGCTGTTCTAGGTCATGGGCATCATCAGGCATCCTCACACTATGGCCCACAGGCCACATGTGGCCCACTAAAGACATTTATCTGGCCCCGGGTGTTTTTACTGCCGCTGCCTATCCCAGGCCTGCAGTGAATTTTGTCATAGATGTTTTTTTATTTTGTTTTGAAACTATAGTGCGATCCTTCAGTGGTCTGAGGGACAGTGAACTAGCTTCCTGTTAAAAAAGTTTGAGGGCCCCTGCTTCAGATCATCGTTTTTATATGTTGCTATTGCGTTAGACCGTGACTCCTGAGAACTACACGTTGGGCCCTCATGGCTATAATCCTTACACATATTCTCCTTCATAAATTTAAGAGTTCAACACTTGCTGTCTGTTCGAAGTCTTGCATGAGTATTTGTTCATTTTCTCATGTGGGAAATACCTCGGGTTCTTGGTTTTTCCATGAGAAAGAATTCATGCCAAAGCCTGGTTTGTGATTCGAGTGGGTTTTTATAAAGGAATGAAGATTCAGGTTTTTTAGTCACTAAACACTGACAAACCATGTGGCACTGTACCACTCCAGCCACACCATAGCCTGAGGCCAGAGAGACGATGGTATGGGCAAGCAGGCACAGGACAGGAGCCAAAGGGGAAGACGCACAGAGGATCTTGAGGTCAAAGTATTTGAGGTCTCTGTATGGGAGGCATGGTTGAAGGTATTACTTTACCCCATTCACTGAATTAAGACCACCAGGACCAAGTTTGATCTGCCCAGGTGTACTGCCTATCTGGGTCGAGCTTGAATCAGCCTGTGCCCAGTTAATGTTTATGCCTGGCTAAGGTCGCCCCTGATTTTCCTCCAACCTGCTGTGTTAGGCTTTCAGACATGGAGAGGGAAGACCCCTGTCCCTGCCGCTTCGGATTCACATTTACACAATTCCAAACCCAAGGACTTCAAGTTTGCCAATTTGTTGTGGACCCTTCTCTCTTCTTACTAAAGGAAAACATGGGAAAAACTGATAGACACACAGACAAACAATCCAACCTTGCTTGTTCATTTAAAGCAACAACAAGAAAAGGACATTGTGACATGATCTTTTTTCCCCTTGCTATAAATCACACACTGGTTCAAGGTTCTCAAAACCCAGGGAAAAGAAGCCCTGTGGAGGAGAACTGTGGCTACATGCTGGCCTTATATGTGGATTAGAAATTAGTGCCAAAAAAATTAGGCTATTGCTGTACATCTGTTGGGTAGGAAGAAACAGGGACAAGGGGTTGTCCCTCCACATGCCTGCAGGCCCCCTACAGAAGGTTGCTGCCTTCTCAGAGTCGACTAATGGAAGATTCGATAAGGCCTATGAGATGAAAGGCTTCAAGATTTTTGTTTGCTGATGAGATACTGCGCAAAAGGAGACGGCGCTACAAACATCAATTAATAATTGGGTTAGTTATTTGAACGTATGAAATATGAATGTAGAAAAATTGCAAGTCATCAAAGTGCATTCATATCAATATTCTAGGCACCAGTGAAATGAAATGGGCTGGTATTGACCACTTTGTACCCCCAACTTATAGGAATTGCTATGCCAGGAATGACACAATCAAGAGGAATGGCACTGTCTTTATTTATTCATTTGCTAATTATTAATACATCATTTCATTGGGGACTCTTGCAGCTCTTATAACAGCCCATACATCAATTGTATTGAGCATATTTACACATAGGTTGCCACCATTATTATCTAAGCATTTACTTTGTATTTGAACCCTTGGTATCAGCTCCTCTTTTTTCCTTCCCCTCCCATCCTCTTGACCCTGTGATGACATTATTGTTATTTTCATATCATACCAACTGTTGTCTCCCTCCCCCCAGTTTCTGTCGTTTCTCTCCCTGGTGGGGGTGGTATGTGTCACTCTTTGTGATCAGTTCCCCTTTCAACTCCTTCTTTCCCCAGCTTCCCTCCACTCACTGGGCTTCCATTTCTGTTCCTGTGGGGCTTATCTCACCTGGATTCCATGTTTCCTGAGTTCTTATCTGTACCAGTGTACATGCCCCTGTCTAGCCTGCATTGAAAAGCAAGACTGGGTTCATGGTAGTGGGGAGGTATGGAAGCCTCAAGAAACGAGAGGAAAATTGAGTGATTCACCAGAACTATACCATACCCTGGTTGACTCCTCCCTTCTTTGTCACCCTTCTGTCAAAGCAGCTGCTCATTGTCTACAGATGGGTTTGGGATCTCTCCTCTGGCTTTCTGATTCTCAACAATGTGTCCGTTAGTTGGGTTTAAATCTTCTGATGCCTGTTGTCTGATCCTGTGGATGCCTCATGCTGGCATGCTTCTTCTGTGTGAGCTTGTTGCTTCTCTGCTAGGTTTCTGCTAGTTTAATGTCAAGCCTTTTAGATACCAGACACTATCCTTTGATAGCCAGACACCATCTGCTTTCTTCACCACATTCCAATAAATAGGAGTGTGATTGCAGTTCGGATGTTAAATTTGAGTTCTGGCTGCTCCATATCTTTGCCAATATTTGATGATGTCAGATTTTATATTTTAGTCATTCTAATTAGGAGGTATTAGTATTTTTTTGTTTTGACTTGTAGCTCCTATAAATATATGATATTGAGCATCTTTTTATATGATTATTTGACAAACCTCTGTCTTCTTTGTGAAGGAAAGATAAGGCTCTGTTCTGGTAGAGATTTACAGTTTTAGAAGCCCTAAGGAAAAGTCCTACCATGTCCTATCTAATCACTGAATGGCAATGTGTGAGCATATTTTGTATGGTGTTTCTTCAGCTATTTTGGTCCATTTCAGGAGATCTTTGTATATTTTGGATGCCTATATTTTCTCCTAGTCTGTGATTTGCCCTATTCATTTAACCTTTGTTCCATATCTTTCATGGGATAAAGGTTTCTAATTTCAAGGTATTCCTACTTTCCAATATATTTTTTCATAGATCAAGCTTTTAGTCAAGATTTATTATGATTCCATTCCCTTCAGTCATCAGTACAAAGCTAAAAATTGTTTAGCACTCAGAATTCTAGTTATTAGTGTGAAATAACTTTTGAAATCAATTATTCCAAACTCAGTGTTTTAGATATAAGAAAACTGAAGACCCAGGGACATAATTTATCCAACAGAGCTCGTCTTATCCAGATTCAAACTATGTAATTTTAATGTATATATACTAAGAAAAATAGAAACATTTTAATAGCATTTCCTTTGAGAAGAATATACCAATGATTTGAAGCCATGAGATTAATAATGGAGTAGTAGACCACTCTCAATAATCAATACTTTTTGAAAAAGTTGTTGTCCCTTTTTTCTCACTGTTTTTTTTTTGGAGGGGGCATCACTGCCCTCTGGTGGAAGTGGGAGGCCCAACCTTGCTCCTGGAGAGCTGCTGCTGGATTTGAACCGCCAAACCAGTGGGTTGCAGTCCCGCACTCAACCACTACGCCACCGGGGCTCAGCCCTTCACTGTTTTATAAGTATACACTTGTGACTTTTATTAGAAAGCGTTGGGCTTTCTCCAAAATAGACTCTTATTATTTTGTGTGATCTTTCTATTATTTGAATTTTTAAATTTCCCCCCATTACTGATCTCTGCATTGAACAAACAGTGCCTTTCTCTTGTAACAGGCTGTGGTGGGGAGCTGTCTGGTGACACGGGTTTCTTCAGTAGCCCAGGCTATCCTAACTGGTACCCACCGAACAAAGAGTGCATCTGGTACATTAGCACAGCCGTTGGCAGCAGTATTCAGCTCACCATCCAGGACTTTGATGTGGAGCAGCATGTGAGCTGCAACTATGACTCCCTGGAGGTAAGGGTTTTGACTGTTTTACTTTTGTTTTTCTTTCTTCTTTTTGCTGTTTCCTTCTCCTACTCTCACCTTTCTTCTCTCCCTTTTCCTCCTATTTGTTTGTTTACCTACTTACTGACTGACTTATTTGTTTCAATGTTATTTGCCAAGTATCAGAGAGGATCTATCCAGTCGTGTGTGTGTGTGTATATATATATATATAAGTGAATAAGTGAATAAGTGAAAGCAACCACATTTCAGATTGCACACTTCAATCCCATACCTCTATATTTATAAAGGGTTATTTTTTACAGTTCAGTTTTGACATCTGGATGTCAAATAATCCTATGAGATTAGAGAACAATTATGTCCACATTTAACCGTTATCCAAACTAATGTACAGAGAGATTAATGCTTTCTTCCCTCTATCACCGGATAGCTAAAACGGCTGAGAACGAATTCCAGCCATTTATCTAGAATCCACATAACTTTGGGGGAAGTTATAACACTTAGAAACTTTATTAAATCACAAACTTATTTCCTTGCAGGGCAAAGGGGTGGAGTGGAGTCCTATCATCATGTCCTCTCAGAGCGGATGTAGTCATTAGGAATTATAAACCTAGTCACTTCTTTCAAAGGGGGGATAGTGGTTTGTCATTTAAGGCATACAGACCTGATAACATCTTAGGTCAAAATTCAGCCTTGTCTTTCTGCAAGTGCTCTGGCCAAGTCAGCCCCAAGGACTAGCCTGTTGGGTTTTTTGTTTTGTTTTGTTTTTAAGAGGAGAGAACAAGACGTTTCCCAAATTTCACACTCACTGTGTGAAACAGAAATGGCACACCCATGTGGCATTTGCCTTGATTGTATAAAACCCCTTAACATATATGGAGGCCAGTAATAAATTTCCACAGTGATGTGTAATGTTCTCAGCTCTTTCTTTTCATATTTCAAAGTGCATGTGATTGTTGGCCCCTTGGCAAAATGTAAATGGGTTCATTGTGCTGCGAGCTTTTTCCCAACCATGACGTGAGAAAGCAGAAGCCGGACTGTCTCCTGCAAACAGTCTCCTGCACAGAGGGACAAAATCAAGGACCCCAGGCAGCAGCAGGCAGTGAGTGTCCCAGCATCTGCCAGAAATGGCCCAGGGGAGAGGTCACAGCCCAAGCTGACATGGCAATGGCCTCCTTGGTCACAGCAAAAGCAATGCTTGGGGGAAGATTTTGAGGACCTTGCTCAAATAGTTTTTGACGGATCATTTTTCAAGCTCAGGGAAGCAATCTGGTGATTTCTTGCTTCAATTTTGACTTTGCGAATGTCCAACTCAGGTGGGAAATAGCCGGGGACATTTCGATTGATCCTGATAAAATGATCTTAGAGGCTGACAGCAGGTGAGCAATAGACTTTTATAATTTGTCACCCCTGGGGTTGTGTGGCTACAAAGAATTGCTGGCTTTCTGGACAGAATTGCTTGAAGCTTCCACGTTTTCTCTTCCTTCTTTTGTGCAGAGCAGCTGAATCAGACCTGATTGTCACCAGGCCTTAGTCATCCTTAGGCTTTACCTGGATTTCACCAAGTTACACCAAAAGTTTGCAGGGGCTTTTCTCTCTCCCTTCAAAACTTAGTGTCAAGGGAAAAAAGTAAAAAAAAAATCCAGTTGGAGCAAATAGCAGTGCCCAGTTACTCATAACCCTGGAATGCTGACTTGATTGTAACAATAAATGGCACCAACAGAGCAGAACAAACTGTTCCAAACAGATGAAAACCATAGGCTTGGGAATGTTCTTGATCCCCCGTTTGCGCTAAAATCACCCTTTAAAGTACATAGCTCTGAACTTCAGATCACATCTTTTCTTCTACACTTTTCCCATCAGCCAAGTGAACCACACCTTGACATTCTTTCCATCTTTTCCCTTTTGTCCAAGCCAGGTGCTAAATAATGGTTTTATTTTTGGAAACCCAGACCGCCTTTTTCTCCTTCTTGTAATGGAAACTCTCTCATTAGGGATTGGGGTATTATTTTTTTTCCCCCCTTCAATCTTTGGGAAAACTCGAAACAGCCCAAACAGACATAACACAAAAAAGGAAAGCCCCACCTTGGTACAAAAAAACCAAGACTATTGCTTGGTTGGGCACCTAGCTGGGTCTGGTCCTGGGTGAATGCCTTCGCCATGC
Source organism: Nesogale talazaci (assembly GCA_004026705.1). Lineage (NCBI taxonomy): Eukaryota > Metazoa > Chordata > Mammalia > Afrosoricida > Tenrecidae > Nesogale > Nesogale talazaci. Next base: position 11,298 of record PVJH01023327.1, on the reverse strand, counting down.
ATGGCAAAGCAGGGAAGGTCAAAAGTGTCCGCCTTTCTTCTTCAGGAAGTTTCTCAGCTCAGCCGACTCATACCCATTATGCCTGTGTTCTCCGGGGGGACCCATGAGCAGGGAAAACGGACGCTTTTGCTGACATGCAAGCTCTTATGGTTAAAACTAAGCCCTGGAGCAGTTTTCTCTCCAAATATGCACTGTGTGTTGGCCTTCAAAGATTAGAAGCACATGTGCCTATGGAAGGCTGGGGTATCACTCCTGGGTTGCGGGGTGGGTAAACCCTTTCTGAAAATGTTCAAGAACACCAAACAAGCGGGGAGTAAAGCTCCTTGCCCAGTGCGGCCTCCATCTGCCTGTTTGTACATGCAGGGGGGCCCCACAGGGCTCTTCCTTCAGTGCTGCCTTTGATGGGACTTGGGAGGCCACACAAACACCAGCTCCTGCAAATGAAAATAGCCCCAAGCAGCCAGCCCGCTCCATTCCTTCACAGCAATCACAGCCCCAGTGCTCAGCCCTCTGTGGAACAGCCGTTCCATTCATTTTGGCCATTCCCTCATGGCTCAGGGAAGTTAATCAGACAAAGACATCATTATAGATTCAAATCACATCCTCCTCTCCCCAAGCAGGCTCTCTGTTCTCACTCGCTCACCCCACAGAACACTTGAGTGATTCCCTTCTTGGTCAGCCAGCCAGAGGATCTACAAGCACCCAGGGGTGCCCCTCTGAGAGGGCCCTAGAGCTGGCAAAAGGCACAGCCAGGAGAGAGGGGAGAAGGCGCTGGGTGCTGTGCCACACAAACCTCACTGAGAGATGTGCCTCCTGCTTCTAGTCTCTTCTGTGCAAATGGGCAGGAGGTCGTGAAGGATGCAGATAGCAATATACCTGGGAACAGTCATCAAAAAGAGTTCCTCATGTAAACTCAAGTGTAACAAGGCTGATTCTGTTTATTTCTATTCCCATCCCTTACTGCATACCTTCTTTCTTTCTAGCTTTTCTTCGCACACCAGAATCCAAGCCAAACCCATGACTCCCAAGTCAATTCTGACTCATAGCCATGCGATAGGCAGGGTACAATTACCCCGACTGTTTTTCAAGACTGTAACTCTTTATGGGACTAGGAAGCTTCATTTTTTTCTCTCTCAAGGAAGCACATGCACACACACACACACACACACAAGTGCGGTTGAGAAATCCATAGTTGAGGTGTTCTGGAGACTTGTCTGGGTTGAGAGTGACTGCAGAATGCTGTCTCTGAATAAGATTAATAATGGTCTACATACTAGGAGAGCCTAGGAATCTGAAGCCAGGTGACATAGATCCATAAGGAGTCACCCAATAGAAGGTAGTCTGGGGTAATTTCTAGATATGCTGTGATGATACTGGCCACATTCTTGGCAGTGGACATGCTGACAGTAGGATTATGGGTGATCTGTAGGACTCCCATTTGGGGAATGTTCCAGAACACACATATAAGTATATTTCCACTACGTTGGAAGGGGCAAAAATAGTGCACAGTGTTTAATTATTAATTTATAAAATATTCAGGCTGCATAGTAAGTGGAAGATTCTAGCAATATAACCACGAAAGCCTTCATTGAATTTCATTGTCATATACAAATGCTTTTATGACTACATTGTTTGCATTTATGGCTGTTAGTTCCACCTCCAGGAGAGAGTAGAATGGCTGCCTTGTTTTTTTCAAGCCTGGAATCTCTATAGGGGCACATGGCCCAATCTGCCTCTCCCAGGGCAATTGTGGTCTCAAACTTACAACCTTTCACTTCATAGTTGAGTACTCAGCCACTGCACCACCAGCGCTCCTTCCCAGGTGCGATCGGAAAAAGGAATCATCTCCACACTGCACTATCTGCACCAAACTCCAAAATCAGCCAAAGTTACTGCCCATCAAGTCAATGTTGACACATAATGTGCCTAGAGGACAGGAGAGGACTGCCTCTTGTGTTGTGAGATTCTGAGACTGTAATTTGTTGTGGGAGTAGAATGCTTCCTCTTTCTCCTGTGGAGTCACTGGTGGTTTCGAACTGATGATCTTGTGGGTAACCATTATGCCCCTTAGAGTCATCTGATATCTGTACACTCTCTGCTAAAGAAAGCAAGGAATCCTAGGAAGAGAGGGAAAGAAGGAAGAAAGAGGATAGAAGAGATGTTGGATAAATGTACTCAATTCACCTTTAAAATTCTGAGTGATGAGATGAACAGGAATTTCCCGGGAGGTTGCCTCGTGGGGTTTCGAGGCAGAGGAGTGCCCTCAAAAATATAGTTTAAGTTTATATCTAGTTTCTCCCCCACTGAAACTGAGATGATGATCCCTCGTCACAACAGAATCCAAGATTTGATGTTAAAAAGAAGCAAGGGGACTAGTAGTTTGTTTTTTTTTGTAACTCTTCATTAGAGTCCCACCTCCTCCTTTTTCCCCTTTTGCTGCACTTTAGATCTATGGAGGTCCTGATTTTCACTCTCCAAGACTAGTACAGCTGTGTAGCCGAAGATCACCTGAAAACCCCATGCAAGTTTCCAGCACTGGAAATGAACTAGCCATCCGATTTAAGACAGACAACTCCATCAGTGGGAGAGGCTTCAACGTCTCCTGGCTCGCTGTCCCTGGAGGTAAGTGAATCAAGGCAGGAAACATCACAAAGTGTTTTAGGTAAACTGTTAGGAAAAGTTCACCTACTTGCAGAAAGGGATGATGAAGACACTGCCTTATCAAATGGTGAATAAGACCATGTTGTATAATATTCCCTTAATTTCCTAAAGAGTCACTGCATTGGTGAAAACTAGAGTAGTGAACCCCACGATTAAAGTGGAAGTAGGGAAATGACTTGACATATTGAATCTGCAAGAGACTTGTGCCAATTTATCAATCGCCTGTTTGTGCCTTGGCAAATTGTCAATAACCCCATTGTTGGCCCCCTTTGTCAAGTGTTAGACTACTAGACCCCAGATTGACAGTTCAAAGACATTAGCTACTCCTCTGGAAAAAGATCAGGCTGACTAGTCCTATAAAGGTTTCCAGACTTGGAAGCTCTATAGAAGCAGAAGTGCTCACTACATTGATTGTGACCTACTTGTTGATTGCAAATGTAGTGTGGGTAGATTGCATGGCATTAAAAAAATAGATGGGTTAGGGTTAGGGTGAGGGTTGGTGTTAGACTTAAGTTTATGATTAGGGTTAATTTTAGAGTTATTGTTGGGTTTATACTTGAGTTAGGTCAATTGTGACTGATGTATTGAACACCCCTGCTAGAGAGGGTTGCTTGAAGGGCTGTGGTGGAGTGAAGGTCTACTCATTGGGCTGCTACCTTCAAGATCAGAAGTTTAAACCCACCAGTTGCTCATTGGACACTCTTTGGCTGCTAAAAAGATTTAAAGTCTTGTCAAGTCAAAGGGTCAGTACTACTCTTGGCTATAAAGTCAGTATGACTCAGAATCAGCTTGGTGACAGTGAATGAGTGAGTACATGATGAGTCATAATCAGCAGCAGTGGAGGGTTCTGTTAATGGTATATTTTAGATTTATGTTCTCCAAAAAAATTATTGTGACTTCCTGCTCACAGTCTTTTGTCAAAAAAAAACCCCAAACAAATCCCAAACAAACCCAAACTCACTGCCATTGAATCTATTCTGATTCGTCTCAATGCTCAGCAATGAGTAGGACTGCCCCTTTTGATTCTTTACTGCACTGATTTTGATGTTATAGATGGGTCCAGTGGTGAAGTTTGGGGTTTTTCCTCATACTGTGTAAAATTTTCACTTGCTGAAGGCTGTAATCTTCAGTTGTCATCAGCAAATGGTTCAGAGTCTTCCTCACTTTCAGCAAAAGGTTTGGTCATTTGCCAATCAAAGACTGTTAGTAAGCATTCCCCAAATCCTGATGCCTGTAGCATTTTTCTATATGTAGTCCACCCACTTCTACTAGATTTGCCAGAATTTAGATCCCCTCAAGATGTGTCCTTGGCACTACAACTTCGGCCATGTAATTCCACTGTTGAAACCCACCCAATGATTGCAAACTACTTGGGTGGACAGTAAATACTTGGAAGAGATTCAGCCTGACTGTTCATTTTGTGAGCATTAAATTTAGGACCATGAAGTCCCTATGTGAGAGATACTCATGTACCACAATGTGATTGAAAAGTAAAATAAATCCAAGGAAAGATGCATCACAGATGTAGGCACTGTGCCAAGAGGACCTAGATAATATCAGAGAAGGAATAAAACTGAGCAGTTATTGACTTTCGTTTTGCTGTTTATATCATACCCAGCAAAATGTGCACCCACCCCAGTTTCTGCATGGACAATATTGTGATGATGGTGGCGTAGGACAAGAGGTACAGCCACGCTCCTCCTCCTCCGCCTTGGCTGTGGATTTTGCTCCTAATTCACATGAACTCAGTGGCCCCTGAGATCTCAACCTTTCTTGTTGTGCACAGCTTGAACCCCTATAAACAGTTCTTGAAGAACACAAAGGAGCTCTAGTTACATAGTAGTTATTCATTGGGCTACTAAGTATATGGTCCGGGATTGGAAACCATGAGCTGCTCCACGAGAGAGAAAGACGGGGCTTTATCCTGCTGTGAAGAGTTACAGTCTTGTGAACTCACAGAGGCATTTTAATCCGTCCCATAGGGTCAGTGACATGAAGGCAGTGAGTGAGAAGGAGCCTAATGATCAAGACAGACATTTTTCTTACTCCATAAACTACATGGTTTGGTCCAGGGAATATGTTTGATGTAATGCTTAAATCTTATCTCAGGATATTACTTTCAGGGGTTCATTTACTAGCCACGGTTCTAGCAAGTATAGAGCATACGACGATTTGAAATTCTCAATTGTAATTATCCCCCCTTTGATCAACTTTAATTTATGGAATCTTTGACCTCTATGTTCAATAATGGTACCACCCAGCATTAAACATTTTGTAGGCTAGATAGTAAATAATTTGCAAAAGCATGGATTCCTGTCTTATCAAAATTCTTGTGGGAGAGATATTATTCTTACAGTCTTGTTTTGAGAGAACCATGAAGAGATCTTTCCTGGTTTTATGAACACATGGCTTAAATTGTACTTATTTTTAATTATTTCATCACAATTGGCATCAGTATTCAAGGATCTGAAGTCATTTTCTGCGTGTGTTGATGTAATTCTTCATCTTTTGTGGATAAATGCATCAAGAATTTTTAGTTCATGAAAATATTTAGTATGAAGTACTAGAAGAGTGGATCAATACGTTGACCTGTGGTTGCAGGAAATGGTTTCAAGTTCTCCATGTCAAAGAGTCTTCTCATTGAACGCTTCTCATTTGCAGGTTGTGGTGGGATTTTCAATGTTCCCAGTGGAGAGATTCATTCTCCAAATTATCCCAGGCCTTACAGGAGTAATTCGGAGTGCTCCTGGGTCATCCAGGTAGCAAAAAATCACCGTGTGCTTTTAAACTTTACCGACTTTGACCTTGAACCCCAGGACTCTTGTATTGTGGTAAGTGGCAGAAATTTCAAGCATTGTCTTCAGTCATACTAGGGTCCAAACAGTACCAGATGGGACTCATTTAGTGGAAGTGATGGATCTTTACCACGACAACTCACAAAACCCCAGCAATTGGTAACTTACCATAAGGGCATTTATTTTTCACCTACCAACAGATCAACAGAGAGATAGTCTTAAGATTTAACCACTCAGTTTGCGATGTATTCTTAGTAGTGTTTTGAATATTCATTTTGTTATAAATGTCTGTAGAAGATTCAATCCTCCTCCTTCCTCCTGCTTGCAACCAAATCGAGTTAAAGGAAGAAGGATAGAATTAGTTGTATCTGTTACTTGTTCCCCATTTAATCAGAAAGGCAACCTTTTTTCACAGACATTTTCTCTTACCACCTTACCCCTTATATATCATTGCCCAGAATGGGCATCATGTGTGCTCTGTCTCCCAGGGTTTCATGTTTGTTGAGAACAGCTTGGTGACTGGTTACTTGCACAGTTGAGTGTTCTGATGGTGCAGAAGATTTTGCATAATGGAGGTGGAGATGAAAGTATATGATGATTTGTTGATCCAAATCATAAACCACGTCTGTCTAAGAACTTAGTTCCAAGGCTATAGTTTTTACAGAAGCTAACTGACATATCTTTCTTTCCTGATATGGCTGGTGGGTTTGAACTGATGCCATTGTTCCTCACAGCCAGACACTTATCTCCTGCACCACCACAGGACTTTACTTAGTTGGTTGAATGAAGACAGTGTCTATTATATCCACTCATTTTCTCCTGAAACTAATAGTTCTGGCTTACTGTAAGAGATTATGAGGCTTTATTTTGGAGTATTCTTTCTCATTTGTTCTTGGATTTAAATTATTTTGTTATTTGGTTTTTAAGTAAAATGTCTTCCATCTTTCATATTGTATTTTTAGATTTTAGCCAAATCCAAGCCAGATGCCTTGACTGATGGATTTTTTTTTTTTAATTTCAATTTCCTGGTACTGGCCTGCATAAACTCCAACTGGCTAGCTTCTTTCAAATTTCACTCAAGAAAACTCAAAACCTACATTTTTGATAGTGCTCTTTTCTAATGGTGTGATTTCACGTGTTTTTACAAGATGAGATCATTGGTCTATTTAAAATGCTGTTATGTCTTCTAAATGAATCTTCAATATCTTAGTAGACACAGGAGTATGCAAATCAGATAATTTTTTTGGGGGGGGCATCACTGCCCTCTGGTGGTCATGGGAGCTACCCAGCCTTGCTCCTAGAGAGCTGCTGCTGGATTAGAACCGCCAATCCCGTGGGCCACAGTCCCGCACTCAACCACTACGCCACCGTAACCCAAATAATTTCTATAATATTAATTTGGATCAGCTTTCTTGATGCAGAAAACTAAAATCATCATCATCATCTATGATCATAGACCAGGGAGATGAACAACCTTATATGATTGCAGAGTGCATTGGAAACTGGATTGCTGCAGATGCCATTAGGTTCCAATTTAACACCTTATCATTTCACCTTCCTTTTGATACATTTCATTAAAATTTGTCCTAATCTTTAATATTTTCTGCTTTCTTTTAAATTGAATTTTTTCTGTTTTACTTTGTTATTATTGTTTGGTTGTCTGTTTTTATTTCTCTTTTGTATGTGTTTCTTTTTTTGGCATCACTGCCCTTTGGTGGTGGGTGTAGGAGGTCCAGGCTTGCTTTTGGAGAGCTACTGTAGGATTTGAACCTCCAACCCAGTAGGCCGCAGTCCCGCGCACAACCACTCTGCCACCGGGGCTCAGCTGTATGTGTTTCTATATAGGAAATTCAAGATAGGTAAATCTATAGGGATAATAACTGGATTAATGTTTTTTGCGGAAACATGGCAGGGGTGTTTGGGGGAAATGGGAAGCCAATAGGAATGAGTAAAAGCCTCTGAAGAATGGAAGTAAAAGAGTAGAAGAAGAAACTAGTCTAACATTGATTTAGGCAGTGATCATATCACATTTCTTGATGTGATTGAACATTGGGTTGTAGGATATGTGGATTACTTACCAATAAAACTTTTAAAGAAGAATAATTCCTTTAAAGAAATATAGAACTCACATAGTAGTGTGAAATTTCATAGTCAATAAGTAAGATAAATAAATTCTCGGTCTACCATTGGGGGCTACATTTGTTACAGGTATTAGAGCCTTTGCTAACCAAAAAGATGACACTTTTGTGAACTCTCAAAGCAAAGTGGACCAAAGTTTGAGTCAAGAACCTGAGTCAAGTGTGAATTCTGATAAACTATTCCATATCATGGTAAAAAGAAAGTAAAATATACAACACAGAGATTGCTTTCCAGTTTTAGTCATCTGTCAATTCTTCCTAGAATCGCATCTGAGAATTGTGAGGCAAATGTCATAACCACTCTACTGCGGAAACCAGCCTCATCTTGGAAATGTGAGATGAGATCTAGTCTTGCCCATGTATCCAGGCATCTGGAATCTGGCAAGAGCAACTATAAATCTACTTTTGAAAAAAGATAACATCCTAGATCTTGCTTCAAGACCAGTTACTTTTCCTATGCAATAATCAATACATGGTCAAGGTTATTTAGGAAACAATATATGATAGTCATAAGGCACAAGCAAGAGAAAATAAAAACAAACTCTCTACTATGCCAGATCATGAACTAATATTACCAGAGGCAGATTGTGAAGCATTGGTGCTCAGGAAGATAAGCGTCAAACTTAATCTTAAAACTATCAACAAGAAACTGCCTACTATTAAAAAGGGGCATAGAATATGTAAAAGAGAGTCCATAAAATATGACCTAAAAAGTGCATGCGTTGGTGGTGCCTTTGACCCAGCTTGGTCAATTTAACAATTTTAAAGCTGATATAGACAAAAGCTGGATTCAAGACCTCAGTTGAAGCATTTATTGGCAAATTAGACACATTAGACAGAGATGCAGAGAGAGGCAGTGAATTGGAAAAGAGATCAGAAGAATCTTTCCAGAATGAAATGTAGATAAACAAAATAATTAAAAATATCTTACCCAAGGCCAACGGGGAAGTGAGTGAAGAGACAAATTGGGCAGTGTACACTTTGAAAAATCAATAGCAATTTGTAAATTATTAAAGGTTCATGGTGGGGGGAGAGGGGAAGGGAAATATGGGGAGCTGGAACTGGGGGCTTAGGTGGAGGGAGAAAGTTTTGGGACTGATGATGGCCGCAAGTGTGCAAATGAGGCCTGCATACAATTGATGGACGTACGGATCATGAGGGAGGTGTATGAGTAACCAATAAAATGATTCACTAAAAGAAAAGGGGGGAGGGGGAAGAAAGAGCTTATACCAAGGGCTCAAGTGGAAAATGTTTGAAAATGATTGTGGCAACATGTGGCACATGCCAATGTCCTTAATAGAGATGATGTATTGAATGGTATAATAGTTATAAGAGTCCCCAATAAAATTATTTAAAAAAAATCTTGCCCATAAGAGGGCAAGATACATAAAAACACACAGAAAAGGCATAACATACAAATATGTGGAGTCCCAGAAAGAAATAAGAAAGAGAAATAATATTTGAAGAGATAATGAAATTTTCCAAAACTGATGAAAGACATGAAGTCAATGAGAGACTAATACTAAGAAATAAAAACTGCCAAGCAAGATAAATATAGAGAATATCCTCACAAAGCAAAACAAAAGGAACAGTGAAAGGAAAAAGAAAAAGTGTTTAAAGCAGTCAGGTAGCAGACTATTTCCTAAGGATGACAGACTGAATCCTCTTGTAATAATGGCAATAGGAAGGAAAAAGACAATGGAATGTCATCTTCAGGACAAAGAAATGGCCAATGAATAACTAAAATCGTCATTGAGATGGAAGGCGAAATTAAGCCTTGAAACAGAATGTCTCCAAAAGAAGTATGAATGTGTCAGAGATCAATTGACTGCATCATATTTTTGTCTGTGGTAGCCATTTCTTCGCCATTTTCGCTTTCCCTCCAGCCTATGATGCCACCCATTGTTTATTCTTTTAGGCAAAGGCCAAAGTCCATAAAATATGACCCAAAGAGTGCATGCGTTGGTTGTGCCTTTGACCCAGCTTGGTCATGGCTTTTTTCCACCCATTGGTCACATATCTTATTTTCCACCTTCATGAGACATAGGTGCGAAAATTGCTTTATTTATGTCTCTATTTTAAAATTAAATTAATCACTGACCAAAGTAAGTATTCAGCTAGTCTTGGCTAAGCAGACCCAGGAAGTGAAAACCTACATAGGCTCTTTCATAGGACAGGAATAGGACTGGGAAGATGATGTCAAATACAGGTTCTTGCAAATAAGGTCAAATATAACACATAGTTCAAACAAAGTTACCAGAATCAGAGAATCCCATTTGAAGTATTTGGTGTGTTTAGTCAGCAGACTAAGTGAGGCATTGAGATGCAGATCCTTCTAAGCACTTTATGGAAACATTCATTTAAAAAGTTAACCACAAACTTGAACTACTCTTCCAGTGCCAGTTAGTGTCTACAGACAGGCTTTGGGTCTCTGCTCCAAACACCCTGGTTCTCAACTAGATGGTTTGTTTGTTTGTTCGTTTGGGGTCCTCTGATGCCTTTTACCTGATCCCTCATGATCACACAGGCTTGAGTGTTTCTTCCATGTGGACTTGTTGCTTCTCTGCTAAATGGCTGCTTATCTAATTTAAAGCCTTTAAAAATCCCAAATGCTGTATCTTTTGATAGCCAGGCACCCTTTGCTCTCTTCACCATATTTGCTTATGCTCGATACATTCGATTCGTGACTTGTTACAAAAGCCGTAAAAGCTTCCAATAAAGTGTTTTAGATGAATAGATAAATAAATAGATGTTACTATTTAAGATAAGCTGGTAAGATGGGCTTGAAGCTCAACCATTTTCTAGTTGTGTTACTTGGGAGAGAATTAGTCTTTCCATTTTTGTTTATTCAACGTCGGAATATGGATAATAATAGTAATGCCATGTCAATTTTGTTGCTCAGATATTCAAAACAAAGTAGTTTCCAGTTGATGCTAGCTACAGTATTAACAGTGTTAATGATGACTGCCCGGAGAGGTACCTCAATGACCAATAGAAGAAAGGGAGGCATAAGGGAATGCATTTAGGAGCCAAGCAACGTTATCATGTTTTTCAATAAAAGAAGAACTTCATATGAAGTTTGCTCATAAAATAGCACCTCATTGAATAGGCAAAAAGATTTTATAGAAACTTAAAAAAAATGTGAATGAAAATGACTATTTGAGTAAACTGGGGACAAATCTATGAGTGCCTTGCCTATAAATTGAGAAAGAGGTCTGCTGTCAGGTGCCAAGTGGACTCAATAATAGAGATGTGGGTTCTTCAGAGGTTTGAAACCAGGCAAGACAGTGTCTTAGCAAGATTGAAGCTAGGTGCCAACTTATAATGTGTTGTCCAGGGATTCATAAAAGCAAGCATTGAGGGACCAGCCATCTCTCCTGTAGCCAACTAGAAGCTGGATGTGAAACTTAACTGAAGGTCCAATATCTTGGATAACATCCCTGGAGTTTGAATTCATACAAAGCCAATCATTTATCCTGGGGACATTAAAATTAATTTATTGGCCTTGTTGCTTAGAGTCATTAGCAAAGAGAAAAAAACACCCATCTGCCCCTGATGCTGTCAGAAAATATTTGGTCCAGGGGATTTTTCATGTATTGAAGTTTGCTATTCAATAGCTATGTGAATTACGGTTGGTTAGGTAGGGCCTGTCACCATGTTTTTAATTTTTTCTTTTGGTGAAAAATACACAGAAATTGCATACA
>PVJH01023326.1:0-34914 GCA_004026705.1 Nesogale talazaci | reverse complement strand
GGGGGGGCGGGGACGGGGGAGCGGGGCGGGGCGGGGCGGCGCCGGGAGGCGTCCACTCCTTCCTGGGGCCGCGAGCCGGCCGAGCGCGGCCCCTCCGCGAGCGCCCGCTCCGCGCGCTCGGAGCTTTCCGAGCGGCCAGTCGCCACCCGAGCCGGGGCTGGAGCCGGGGCTGCGGCGCGGCGGGGAGGGATGCCCCGCGCAGGGGCATCGCCCACCGCCGCCGCGTCTTCCTCGGAAAGTTGCCGAGGGGCTGGGGACCCCGCGCGCCCGCGGCCAGCGCGCCTGGCCCCCGGCTGCCCTTGATTCGCCCGATTCCTCCCGCAGGGCCCGGCGTGGACGTCATCGGACTGCTGAGGCTGGAGGGACCGGAGAGCGCTGGCCGGCGTCGGGGACCCTGCCCGGGCTCGGGCGGACGCCGGCGCCAGGGAGCGAGATGGAGGTGGCCAGAGGGGATGTGGGGCCCGGCGGGGAGTGAGTAGTCTGCGGACCCCGGGGCTCCCACCTCCCCCGGCGCCTGGGCCCTCGGAGGGCGCGGGGCCGCGGCCGGCGGGGTCCCCCAGGCGGCCATGGAGGTGCCCAGCGTCAAGGACTTCCAGTGGAAGCGCCTGGCCCCGCTGCCCAGCCGCCGGGTCTACTGCTCCCTGCTGGAGACCGGGGGGCAGGTCTATGCCATCGGTGGATGTGACGACAATGGTGTCCCCATGGACTGCTTCGAGGTCTACTCCCTGGAGGCGGACCAGTGGACCTCCCTACCGCCCTTGCCCACGGCCCGGGCCGGCGTGGCTGTCACTGCGCTGGGAAAAAGGATCATGGTGATCGGGGGCGTGGGCACCAGCCAGCTGCCCCTGAAGGTCGTGGAGATGTACAACATCGATGAAGGCAAGTGGAAGAGGAGGAGCGTGCTCCGCGAGGCGGCCATGGGCATTTCCGTCACAGCCAAAGGCGAGTGGGGCCCGGGTGGCCGAGGGAAGGGTTGGGGGCACAGGGAAGGGGATAGGAACCGACTCTGGTTTAGGGGACCCACTCTTTGATCCCCTTCCATAGTTACAGTAGACCTGGAAACTAGAGCTTCCCCCAGTCTCATGATACAGATGGGAAAACTGAGACTCAGAGAGGTAAAATGTCTAGTAATTCCATCTGCCGTGAGAACGCCACTGTGCCAAGTGCTTCCTGGCTTGCTGGCCTGGCTTAGGCCAGAGAGGAAGTTGTGTTTGTGCATTGTGAGGTTCAGTACAGACCTGAGCAGAATGAAGGTGCCTCTTTCCCACTAGCACCCCAACCCCTGAAATCTGCCTTGGCGTTGTCACCTCCAAGCACCTCTGGGGGTTCTAGGGCCGCACCCCCTCCTTATTAACCATCAGCCCTCCACCTGAGGGAGGAGCTGAACCAGCTTAAGGAAGGGGCGTTTGCTCCATCTTTGAGTCATTAGTAGACCACACTCTCTGAAAGAGCTCCCAGGTCCCTATCCCTCTTCCTACTCCCTCCCCCCCCCCCAGCCCCCTCACACCTAGACACAGAAAGACCAATGTAAGTGGAGAGCGATTGTTCCTGAGAGTCTTGTGCTCCTGAGGCATTCCCTGGTTCTCAGACCCTGCAAGTGTCTGTGCATGGGACATAGGACTCTCCTTTCAGGCGGACAAGCCCCTGGTTCCTTTATCTCCTGCTAAAGCAAAGGGTCTTATGGGAAATTGTCCAACGGGAGCCCAGTGGCCCCCTGCTCGGACACATTGGGTGGACAGCACAGGCTTGAGGCTTGCAGGGGGTGGCAACCTTGCCCCCCACCCCCCTTACAAAGCTGCCTGCTCTGAGTATGTTGGTCAGGAGCCTACTCCTTGTGTTGTGCTGTGGTGCTGGCCCAGAGCAGACTCAGAAGAGACTCCGTCCTTACCTGAGGAGCCTGAGTCTGAACTGTACAGGGGATGAGAGAGAAGCAGGAGCCCAGAATCCTTCTGCACACGGTGGTCAACAGGGCCCTCTTTGACCTTCCAGAATGAAAGGACGGGCAGTATGAAGATCCGGAGGAGAAAAAGGGGAACATAGGACTCTTTTCTCCCCAATCACAAAATCAAACCATTTCTACTGCCCTTGAGTCAAGACTCGATGGCGATCCTACAGAACTGCCCCTGTGGCTTCCTGAGACTGGAACTCTTTGCAAGAGTACAAAGCCCTGTCTTTCTCCTTAGACTTCAAAACATCACCTGTGAGCCCTGACCACAGGTGCATTGTTTTTACACCTTTCATCCTCTCAACCTGTTCCCTGAAGTGCTCCTCCCAGGGGGACTTCATGAACTTTCTGAAGCCTAGATAGACAGAGGACTTGCCCCTGCCTCCGTGCTGGGGCTCCCAGATGAATGGAGCCTGGCCATGGTAGGTGGTAGGTGGGTCCTGGGGGACCTGATTATCAGTCACGGGTGGTGCGAACTGAGCCGTGGGTTGTGACTTTCCTCTGTAGATTACCGCGTGTACGCAGCAGGCGGCATGGGCCTGGACCTCCGCCCCCACAACCACCTCCAGCACTATGACATGCTCAAAGACATGTGGGTGTCCCTAGCCCCCATGCCCACCCCGAGATATGCTGCCACCTCCTTCCTCCGAGGCTCCAAGATCTATGTGCTGGGTAAGAATGGGTGATCTGCCCCACACCGCCCCACCCCCCCCCTCCCCCCCCCCGCAACTTCCCTTCCTTGGGTCAGTTTGGATGGGCAGCAGTGCTGGTGTGTTGATCCCTTACTGGGACCCCCCCCCCTGCGTTGGGAGCTTCCTGTAGGATTGGGTAGCCATCAGTGGGGAAGACCCCACAGGAAACTGACTCTTCTGGCCACCCCCACCTGCTCCGGCCTCCAGGGGGACGGCAGTCCAAGTATGCGATCAACGCCTTTGAGGTCTTTGACATCGAGACTCGCTCCTGGACCAAGTTTCCCAACATCCCCAGTAAGCGGGCCTTCTCCAGCTTCGTGACCCTCGACAACCGCCTGTACAGCCTGGGAGGCCTGCGGCAGGGCCGCCTCTACCGACAGCCCAAGTTCCTGCGGACCATGGACGTGTTCGACGTGGAGCAGGGTGAGTAGTGCACTCAGGGCGCTTCATCCAGGCTGTGGCTGCCCACGCCCCTCTGGCCAGTCCCCGTGCCCGGCCCCTGGCTCATCCCATGTCCGGTGGACCCCCCCCCCCCCATCTGCCGTCTGCTCGAGAAAGTGCTGAGAGCCACTTACCAAGCCAGGGCGCGCCTGCGCCAGCCACTTGACGCGGGCCACTCTCAGGGCTCAGGGCTATCTGCACAGAACTCCTTTGGGGTTGGTTCACGGCTTCTATCAATGTGTATTGAACAAATAATTATGCATTTACCTAGCTGCTAACGAGTAGGCCTTTGGTTTGAGTCCACCCCTGGTGACCCAGAAGAAAGACCCTCTCCACCGACAGACACCTGTGGGGCACAGTTGGACACAGTCCAACTCAAATCCACAGCGGTGCCCAGGCGTCAAGAGTCCAATCAAAGGCAACTGGTTTCCACCTGCTTGTTGTTTTCTTTATGAAAAGGCCCATCCAGGGGGCGGGGCGGGGACCTGGATGTCCTGCCCTTTGCGGAAGGGTCCCCACTCCAATATTTGCTGCCTCGAGCCTAGCTAGCGTCTTCTCCAGCTTGGCGCCTGTGAGCACAGGCTTTCCGGAGGTGGAACAAGGTGTTTCCTTAGCAGCAGTGGTCAAGGTACCTTCGATGGGAGAGGGGAGAGGCCATGGAGAGTATGCCATTCAAGCGTGTGGCAGTGCCACAGAGAGGAAGCCCCAGCGGTCTCTGCTGGGGCTCAGTCTGTAGCTGGTGCGAGTGGTCAGTGTCTAATTCTCTTCCCTTCTCCCTCCTTCCACCCGTCCTGCAGGGGGATGGCTGAAGATGGACCGCTCCTTTTTCCTCAAGAAGCGGCGAGCTGACTTTGTGGCTGGCTCTCTGAGTGGCCGCATCATTGTGGCCGGCGGACTCGGTAAAGATGACGCTCACTGCCACGCTGACCTGGGGATAGCAAGCCACTGACCCTCTGTACTGCAGGCCCACCTGCTCTTTGGTTCTGGAAAACTCATGCTACTCACCCAGACGGCCTCCCCTAAGGGCCCCCAAGTCCTTCTGTCCTCTTACAAGAAGGAAACTGATGCCCAGAGAGCCTAAGGGACAGCCCGGTAACCAGTAAGCCATCAGGCTGGCTGAGCAGAAAGGCTGGGCCCTGAAACACAGCGGGGAGGGGACTAGCCTTCTCTGGCCTCTTCTTTGCATACCCAACCCCAGAGCGGACTCAGAAAGCCATCCATAGAGCTGTTCTGAGGAGAGAGGGACTTGGCATATTAACGCTGGCCCACGGCTAGCTGACTTAATGCGGGTGACCGCAAGTGAGGTCACAGACGCCCAGGCATCCAGAATGCTTAGTGTTGGGGTTCTCCCATTGCACCCCAGCCAGAAAGGCACCCATGGTGAGCAAGACCATGTGGGCAGCTTTCTTAAGAAAAGTCCGAGGCCTGAGCCCCGGTGGCGTAGTGGTTGTGCGCGGGACTGCGACCCACTGGGACGGAGTTTCAATTCCAGCAGTGGGGCTGGGCCTCCTACTCCCACCACCGGAGAGCAGTGATACCAAAAAAGAAAAGAAAAATCCAGGAGAGGCATTCTAGATATGTCTGGAAAAGCAGCCAGCATAGTCATCAACCAGTCCCCCACCCAGGCCTATACACTTCAGAGGTGTTTCTGACCTGTGGGGTGACCTGTGTGTCAGAGGAGATTTGAACTCCACAGGGTTTTCAGGGGCTGGTGCTTTGGGCAGTAGACTGCTGAGGTGCCTCTTGGATTTGAACCCCCAGTCACACGCCTTTAACCCTGGATACACTTAGGGACTCCTGGGAGAAGCCAGAGTTGGAGAGAAGGAAGCTGACTCCAAAGATGGGAAGGTGGGGGTAGAGGAAACAGGAAGAATCCTGTAGCCCACTCATGGTGGGGCGGGAGGCTTCAGGTGGTGACCTCCCCGTACGCTCAGATCCCCCTGGTGTTTTCAGGGAACCAGCCCACAGTCCTGGAGACAGCGGAGGCGTTCCACCCAGGGAAGAACAAGTGGGAGACCCTCCCGACCATGCCTACGCCCCGCTGTGCCTGCTCCAGCATTGTCCTCAAGAACTGTCTTCTGGCTGTCGGGGGCGTCAACCAGGGTCTGAGCGACGCCGTGGAAGCCCTGTGTGTCTCGGACGCCTAGCTGCCCCGGCCCAGCACCTTGCCCCGGTGTGCATCACCCTCTTGACATGAGCAACGGTTGCTTCAAAGCAGGCTGGGCCACTTGCCAGGGTGCCAGCCCCTGGGCTAGGCCCTGGGCTTCTAGGAGCTGCCCCCCTTTAGCCCCAGAAAGTCGTCAGGAGAGCAGGCAGTCCCACCAGCCCATGGGTGGAGTTCAGCTATCTGCTGGGGAGAGGCCCCAGCATTGCTCAGGCCCAGAAAGACACAGGGGTCTCTCCCAGCTTCCCCTTGGAGACCCCTCTCCTTCTCAAGTTACCTAGGACCTTCCTCTCCCCGAGCTCCAGAGCGGGAGGGAGGGAGGGCAGTGTCGGCCTGCAGGATGCGTTCCTATCACTGCCCTTGTCCAGCTCTGAGCTCCTCAGAGGGCTTCTTCCCTCCCCTTGGGTCTCTGTCCATCCCCTGTGTGGCACTCCGAGCCCCAGACCCCATCTATGCAGCAGGACTTGGGAGCCAGAGGCTGCTGAATTGGGAGGGAAGTGGGGTTCCCCTGACCCCCAGAATGTGATGATGGGGAAGGAGCAGACTTCCCGTCAGGGCCTGAGTCGCCTTCCTTCCTCACTCCTTGAACCCTGCCTCCTGCTCCTTCTAGAAGCCTGGCCTTTGTCACTGACAGTCCACAGAGGGTGGTCCCTGTGATACCTTCCCGCATTTACACTGTGGCATCAAAATCCACCATCGATGGATGAACTGCACTCTGGTCAATAGCAGCAGCACAATGATTAAAATTTATATTCATATCCTCTCTGGCACCCTGGTGTGGAGGGGCGGGGCGGGAGGCAGGTGCCTCTGTGGGTGCGTGGGCCTCAGGAGGGGACCTGATGGCGCCATCCCTCCGGCATCCTCAGGGCCCCAAAGAACCACCTATCCTTGGCCACGCCGATGGACTGATAACCTCCAGCAGACACCCCACTCCCTAGAGAGCAGGATGGAGGCTCCAGTAGATGCTGGAGAAAGGGGCCCATTTGTGGGCCATCTCTGGGTCAGGCAACTCCGGTTTCGGCAACCTTTGCCTCATGCAAACTACGATGGGCCTGGCTCCTGACCTGCACCCAGGCAGAGCTTGGACAGCTCTCTCTCGGTCACCGGCTGTTTTAAAGCACTGAGCTAGCGCTGGATAGAACCAGGAAGAAAACCCCTGCCCTGACAGGGCGGTGCGGGAACCGTGTGATCCTGTGATGATTCCCCCCTCCCCCCCCCACCCCCAGTGAGGCTTAAACAGGAGAGGATGCCTCATCTGGATCTGAGGGTCAGGGAGAGCCCCCTGGAGGAGAAGCATCGTCCCCCTCGGCGTCTCGAAGGACAAGCGGAAGCTGGGTGTTGCAGGGTTCTTTTCCTCCCCCTCTCTACAACATGGGCTTGGCCCTAACTCCAGCCCTGGAGAGGTGCTGCCACCTGCCGGCCCACGCCTGTCTTGCCACCTGGACCAGGCAGTGCCATCCCGTGGCCACGGGGGGTGCCGCATGGTAAGGTCGGAGCAGATTGCAGTCAGCCCTTCCTGCTGGGGCCTTCTAGCCCTTGGCTGACTGATGTGTCCTGCAGGCAGGAGAGCAGAGCTGTGTTCTGCCGATTTTCCAAGACAGATCGTGAGGCCTTTCTTCCAAGGAGCTGCTGGGTGTGCTCAAACCTTCACACTTTGTCCAGGCAGTTGGCGCCTGGATGGTTTGCCACACTCCCTGCTCCTCCCTGCCGCCACGTCAGTTCTGACTCAGCCGCGCCCTCGGACAGAGTACACCTGCTGCTGTGAGGGCCCAGGACTGTAACTCTATGGGAACAGAAAGCCTCGCCTTTTTCCTGGAGAGCAGCTGGTGGTTTCAAACCACTGACCTTGTGTCACGAATGACTCAGGAGGCCTCAACACAATCAACCCGCGTGATCTAGTAGACACAGTGAGAAGTCTCCACCCAATCATAGCACGGTCCCAGCTTTCTCCTTGCAGGCTGGCTGGGCCTAAAATTGCTGACCTTGTGATGGGCAGCGCACCATGGAGTCATCAATCCATGATGCCCCCTGGGCTCTCCATTCTTCTGCTGCCCTTTATTGTTTCAGTGTCCAGGTAGGGGGCTGCAGGACCCATGGAGGCCGGGACGGCATGGCAGGAGCACTGGCTGCCCGGAGTCTGTTCTGGCTCATAGCGGCCCCGCACAGAGTTTGAAAGACTCAATGTTTATGGAAGCAGCCAGCCTCATCTTTGTCCTGCAGAGTACCTGGTGGGCTTGAACCCCAGACCTGGCAGTTACCAGCCCAAGGCTTACCCTGACAGTGCCAAGCGACTCCTGTGTTCAGCCCTGGGATGGTCTCCCAGTCCACTTCCTTTCCTGCTTTGCAAGTTGACGGGAGGGTTGTTCCCACGAGGAAACTGAGCTTAGTATGTCTTCCTAAGTCTGCATGGTGGTCTGAATCTTAGGAGCACAAACTAGACCAGACCTGCTGCCATTGAGTGGATGCCGACTGCATCGCCAGCCTTAGGACAGGGTGGAACTGCCCCTGTGGGTTTCTGAAACAGCTACCTTTCTATTTATTTTGGGGGGGGCATCACTGCCCTCTGGTGGTCGTGGGCGCTACCCAGTGCTGCTCCTGAGAGCCGCCGCCGCTGGATTTGAACCGCCAAGCCCGCGGGCCGCAGTCCCACACTCAACCACTGACACCACCAAGGCTCAGCCCTGAAACTGCAACTCTTCACTGGACTTGAAAGTCTCGTTTTTGTTTGTTTGTTTGTTTGTTTGTTTGTTTTTTGGGGGGCATCACTGCTCTCCGGTGGTGGGAGTAGGAGGCCCAGCCCCACTGCTGGAATTGAACCTCCGTCCCAGTGGGCCGCAGTCCCGTGCACAACCACTACGCCACCAGGGCTCAGCCCTTGAAAGTCTCATTTTTCTCCCATGGAGCAACCAGTAGCTTCTAACTGCTGACCCTAGCCACCACGCCACCGGGACTCCTGTGTAGAGGTCAGGGGGTCGTGAAGCTTCATGGGAACAGATGACCTTGTTTTCCTGCCTCGGGCTGGTGGCTTTAAGCTGACAACTCTGTAGCTGTGGCACCCCAAGGCTCAGCCAGCCCCCATGTTCTGCGCAGGGTGAGATACAGCAAGGCAGTAGGGGAGCACCTGGGGGTGGATGGGAGCCTGCTGTGGCTGCGTCCCTTGGAGGCCTAGACCTGTATGGGCAGGCTCTGAGGGTGCCCCAGGAGGGGAACTGCGCCTCGTCAGGCTCCAGGTCTCTCCCCGCCCCATCCTTGTAGGCTTTCCCATCACCTCCACACAGGGAAGGTTTTCGTGGCTTCTTTCCCCCACCTAAAAAAGAGAGGCGATGGTCACGCCATCTCAGGAGGCGGTCAGGCTCCCGGGTCTGTCTTCAGACGGACTCCGTGCCTGGGGAGCGCCCGGCCCATTCAGCAGATGAGAACCCGAAGCAAAGAGAGGTTATATACTCTGCCCAGCGTGGCGGGCTCCCAAGGGAGGGGATCAGGAGTGTTTCCCAAACCTGGACTGCAGCACTGTGTCGCCTCAGATGAAGCAGGACCCGCGGAGGTGGGAGGTCAACCGCACAACCCCACCCCACACACACACCACTCGCCACCCTCAGCGCCGACCTGAGGCCTGGTTTTCTCCAGACGGAGTAGAAGGGCGTGGGGAAGGGCTAGCGAGAGAGAAGCGGGCACAGAGCGTGCCTGCGTGGGTGCCCCGGGGACGGCCGTCTTGCGGCTGCTCCGTGATGCTGCAGGACACCTGTGTGTGCCCCGCAGAAGCAGGGTGCTGGCGGACGGCACCTGCTCTCCCACACATGCAGTCATGGCAAGGAAGCAAACCCAGTCAACTTCCTGCCAGCCAGTCCGTCCCAACTCAGAGGGTTCACTTCGGAGGCGGTAAGGCTGCTTCCTCCTGGGGAGCGGCTGGTGGCTTCGGAAGATTCGAAGACCTTGTGGTTAGCAGTCCGTCACCTAAGCCGTGAAGGAGTCGGGACTGAAGGTGCAGTCACCCACCGTCTGACGGGACCATTGCTAGCTATTGTTAAGGCAACCCAGAGATGCTCTACCCTGCTGGCATTTGTGTTAATCTGACTAGAGAAACAGAACCATTGACACGCATATGTGTCTAAGAAAGCACTTTACATAAAGGCAAATTGTATATTAAGTAAGCGACCCAGTCCAGATCAAGCCCTTAAGTCCGATATTAGCCAATATGTCTAATACCAATCTATAAAGCCTTTTTCAGACTCATGCAGCACGTGCAATGACATCGAATACAGGAAGATCACAGGGCAGTGGGTAGACAGTCTTGTGGATCCAGTGGCAGTGGAAGCATCTCAGAACTGGCCTGGGTCTCCACGGAGCACTTCCTGTTCCTGGGGCATGGGTCTATCCGCACAGTGCCCTGTGTCTGCTCAGTAGAGCATCTCTCTGAGCGTGAGCAGAGAGAGTCTGTCTCCTGCTTCCATGGAGGAAGAGAGGAGTTCCCAGAATCCTCAAGAGCAGCTCATGCCCACAGAGAGGCCTCATTGGCTATCTTCTGATTGACAGGCTAGACTCCGCCCCTATACTCTTAATCCTCAGATTGACGCCAGATTATGTAATGACCACAGCAGAGGGTCAACTGAGGAGGCTAGGATAGGTTTTCAAGCAATAAATCTCAAAACTGCACTCTACACTAGGAGACCTGCCAGGCCGAGAAGGGGCAGCCCTTTGAAGCACGAGAGGCTTGAGTTCCAACCATGGTTGCCAGGTGCTGGTTATCAGGCCAGGGCTGGGGTGCTTTGCTTAACCTGAGATGCCACTTACTTTCAGGAAACCAAGAGGTCTTCCTCACAGAGGCAGGGGTGGGGGAGGGAGTGTCAAACTGCCAACCTTTCAGGCCAGCAAATGGCTTAACCATTTCACTCCCAAACTGATCCTGTTGCCATGGAGTCGGCAGTCAGTCTCTGTGACCCTAAAGGACAGACCACAACTTCCCCAGAGGGGGTTTCTGGGTGGTATCTTCATGGACGCAGGCTGCCTCATCTTCTTCCCAGAGGGCAGCAGCTGGGTTTGAACCACTGACCTGCTGGTTAGCTGCCATGGGTTTCCCCCTGCCCTGGGACGGGGGTGGAAATCCAGCATCCTGAGGTGAGGGTAAATAAAAGCATTGCTGTTGGATCCCTTCTGACTCATGCGGACCCCAGTGGACAAGGAACCCCTGTGGCTTTCCAAGCCTATAAATCTTCAGGAAAACAGACCGCCACCTCTTGCCCTTGGAGAACAGCCGGCGGTTTTGAACTGGTAACCTCATGACTGGCAGCCCGAGCCCTTAACAACTGGAGCCTAAGAACTACCTTAAATGTACCCATTGGTTTCTAAAGCAGAGCAGTTGCTCCAGACTAGAGGGAGCTCAGGCCGCCCTGTTCGAGGGTTTCCCAAACTGTCTTTCTCTACGGGAGCAGACAGCCGCAGCTTTCTCCCCCAGAGCAGCCAGTGGATCTCAGCCATCAACCTTGCAGTTGGTAGCCTTCTGCCTACCCCACAGCCACCAGGACGGCTTAGACCTCTTTGACAGGGACACTATCCAACCCACAATGCTCTTAGCACACTAAAGCACATTGGAGTAGGTGCCCCAGCTCAAAATCACTTTAAATTTGACCATGCTGAAAAATGTTGCAACCCACCCAACCTCGGGTCTTCCGCTGCTTGGAGCGGGTTGCCTTTCTCTAGAGCAGCGGTTCTCAACCTGTTGGCCATGGCCCCGTTCACAAGGGTCACCTGATCCATAACAGTATCAAAATGACAGGAAGTAGCAACAAAAAATAATTTTTATTTATTTATTTATTTATTTTAAGCATCACTGCTCCCTGGTGGTGGGAGTAGGAGGCCCAGCCTTTGCTCCTGTGGAGTTGGAATTGAACCTCCATCCCAGTGGGCCACAGTCCCGTGCACAACCACTACGCCACCGGGGCTCAGCCCCAAAAAATAATTTTATGGTTGGGGGTCACCACAACATGAGGAACTGTATTAAAGGGTCAAAGGGTTGTGGCATTAGGAAGGTTGAGAACCACTGCCCTACACTAACCAGAAAGGACTCTCAGATCCCGAGACAGTTTTTCTTCTACGCAACCTGCCCCCTCCCTTCCCAGCCCTCTCCTTCCTCCAAGGAGGAGGTCACTGACCTCTGACTGCAAGGGTCAGGGGTGAGGGGCTGAAGGCAGGGCAGCATCTCAAGACCTGATGCCTGAGGTGACACTTGGTGCGATGGGATTTCTGGGAGGTTGGAGGTGTTGAACCCTCAACCTTACTGAGGGCAACACAGTGCAAATCCACTGTGTCGTCAGGGCAGTGCTGCAGAAACCCCTTGCCCAGGCTTTCAACTCCAGTCCCTGTGTCCTCGTCAGCCAGCGAAGGAGACTGAAAAGAATTCCCTCTTCCAGCTGGTCCTCTAGCATCTCCTCTTCCTTCCACACCTCTCCCAGTCAACCTCCCTGACTCTGTCCCCCGTCCCCTACCACAGCCCAGGCCTTCCTTGCCCCTCATGAGCATAGCCTCAGTGGCTTCCAGGTCCTCCAGTCCCACTCTGGCTCCCCTCAAACCCACCCTCTCCTCAGCCGCTAGATTCCTGCTGGCCTTTTGGAAACGGTTTGCATCTTGCAGTCAGACTAGGTTCTTCCCAGGCTGTAAAGTCTTCCCACAGCAACCCCTGGCCCTCCAGGCATTTCCAGCTCCAGACCTGGTCTCTGGTGAATCCTGGGGGTGTAGTGGTCAACCGTGGGTCTACGAAAAGGTCCACTGCTCTAATGCACCAGCAGCTCTGCAGGAGAAAGATCAGGACCGTCTATGTCCAGAAAGGTGATGGGCTTGAGAGAAGAGAAATGCTGGAGAGCTTGTGCGGTGGCAGCTCCACTGTGGTAACGGGTATGGTGGCCCCTTACACAGAGATAACAGAGGATCTAGGGACCCCACTGCTAAGTATAGATTCTGGGGACGTAAGAGCCATGATGTGACTAGACAACGTGCCCTCATGGTCATCTCACTACTTGCTTAGCAAAAGAGATGGAGACCATCCCAGCAAGGGTGAACCAAAGAACAAGGCTGCCACACTGTGGAATACTACACAGCCCTGAAAAGTGACGACAGCTCCAAGCAACGGCTCATAGGGGACATGACGTTGAGATGGCAGTAAGACCGTCACAAAAGGACACAGGAGGAGGGTCCCAAAATGTGTTGGGAGAAACGGGGATAAAAGATCATGGAATTTCCCCGTGAGTTTCTCAAGGCCCCCTCATCTATTGGATGAGACCACTGCTGTAAAGCATCAGAAAAGGTTTGCACGGGGAAAGACACGCCGCTTGAGAGTCACCAGGTATCAGAAGAAGCCAGCTTCTTCTGTATTACATACATTACGGGTTCAATAGGCATAATTATACTGCGATAATTATTATAATAAAGTTATAGAGAACATGAGAGAGAGAGAACTAATAAGAGTCAGACATATTTCACATCTGGGTAGTATGCTCACCTCCATCCGCTTGGTAGTCCATGTGGAGAGAGAGAGTGGGGGAAGGGATTACATGATGAGGGAGAGAGGTTGAGAGCATCTGGCACTGAGGGGCAGGAGAAAGGAGGAGAGAGAGCCTCTATCTTATGTCCCATCCTTATATACTCTCTGGAGCCATGCCAGGCCCCAATTACAGGCAAAGACATACGTCACAGCAAGGGGTTGTACCATATGCGCACGTTATAGGAAAGGGAAGTATCAGGGTTCCATGTGACAAGACCAGACCCCAGACTCCTGGATGTGGCTAAACAGCTTAAGCTAGAGATCATTAACAGCAGCATGTGAATCCACCCACAGGCTTCAAGGGACTCGAGCCATCATCCTCACAGCAGGGGAGTCAGCTCTGTTGTGAGACACACAAAAAACTCAGATAAGTGGGAGCTTCAGGGAGAACAGCTAGCTTAACTTCCACACCAAATGCTGGTGAATAGTTTGCTTAATATTTTGGAGTATACAATTGTGGAAAAGTCCTGTCTTCACCCCACAATGAGGGATGAGAGGGGAAGGCAGGAAATCGCTAGCTGGAAAGGGGAAGAAGGGAAAGGCCATCCACAATCGGGGTGGTCAGCGCAACATGGCCAAGACAAGGGGAGGCCCTGGAGGAGCGCGGACTGAGAGGCAGTGTGAGAAACAGTGTAAGTGCACTGTTCGTAACAACCAGTAGTCATTTGTGTGTGGATAGCCAAGTGGGTGCCTGGACAAGAGGAGCAGGTGTGGGGAGGCAATGTGAGTGTTGTTTCACCTCTGGCATAGCATAGATCCTCCCTAAGCTGTAGACACAGTAACCTCCACAGAGGGCGAAGTGAAGCAACCTTCCTAGGCCTCACGAAATATCTTGAGGGACTATGTCACTGGAGCCTGAGGGGTCAGGACCATAGTTTCTTTCCTTTTCTTTTTTTTTGGGGGGGGGGGGGGCATCACTGCTCTCTGGTGGTGGGAGTAGGAGGCCCAGTCCCACTGCCTGAATTGAACCTCCGTCCCAGTGGGCCGCAGTCCCGCGCACAACCACTATGTCACCTGGGCTCAGCCCAGGACTGTAGTTTCAAGGGACATCTAGGTCAATCGGCCTGGTCAATCTGCCTGTATCACAGCTGGACACAGCATGGACACAGCATGTGCCTCTCAGAACAACCCGGGGAGACCCAGGGGCAGCATTTGCCCAGAAGCCAAGTTCAGAAAGCAGGAAGGGGCAGCAATGCTGGGTAAATGGGAAGAGATGCCCAGGGAGGAAGTAGGCAGATCACATTAAAGAGATTGCAGCTGATGCCATAAGACCGGGTGCAGGCAGGTGACTGGGAGGAGAGAAGAGGAGGGGGGCTGAAGGGGCGGGGGGATCATGGCCTTGTGACCCCTATGGGGCAGTTCTACTTGGTCCTGTAGGGTCACTGTGAATCAGAATGGACTTGAGGGCAGCAGGTTTTGACTTGGTTTCTAAGACCCTTTATCGAGGTCCAATCTCTGGGTTCCCCTCTTGGCATCTGCCCTCGGGTCCTGCTGCCAGAGACAGAAGCGACTTGGGAGCCTGCCATTGCTAGAATTCATCCCCTGCTCCTCGGCCCTGGCACAGCCTGTCCCCTCCTCTGGAATGTGTCCAGCCTAGGGTGCCTGGTGAACCCAAGCCACAGCTCACCCCCATCCCCCCATAGGACTTCTGAGATCCTCCTTTCAGACTTTGACCCTATTCTGAACCCCATGGTCTAGGAGCGTCCTGGGCACATTTATGCCTAATGTATAGCCAGTGATGAACAACTGGGTTTAAATGAACCCCCATTCCCACCCCAGGGGTTCAGAAATAGCATTGGCTTTGAGAAGAGCCCCTTTCCCTCCTAGTCCTTCTGGGGCTAGGGCTGGCACAGAGCCACGCAGTATGAGACTGGTCTAGGATGTGGGCTCTCCCGCAAACCTCCTTGTCCAGGGACCCGGCTCTCTCCCTGGTCATCCTGGTCCTGGCTACAAACAGGAATGCCAGGTCAGAAACACGCTGTCAATTCTTTCAGTCGTGGAATAACAGCCCCCACCCTTCCTTGTCAGATAAGGAGCCCTGCAGAGGTTATGTGCCTAACTACTAACCAAAGTGGAGGGGGGGGGTCAAACCCACAGGCTGCTTCTGGGCAGAAAGATGGGGCAGTCTGTTTCCATAAAGATGAGCGCCTTTGAGGCCCTATGTATGGGACCGCTCTCCTCGGGTTCTGCCGGATGACTGACTCTGCACTGAAATCAACTGCATGGCAGGGGGTTTGCCCCACCAGACTGGCCTATGCCTTTGGGGCCTAGAAAAAAGGTTGGCTCCCACCTCCTGCAGCCAAGGTCCAGGAGCCGCTGACCTGGCTAAAGAACGTGCTTTGCTTGAAGTTCACATTCCAAGATCAACTTGGGAGGCCAAGGGCTCAGGTTGCCCCCGGGAGCTAGACACAGTGACACCGGCACAAGGTGGCACTGGCAGACTTCCTCCTATGGCCCTTCTGGGCACGGTTCCACCATCAGCTAGCCCAGGGGGAGAGCTATGGAGGCAGGAGCAGGGGAGAAAACCCCACCAAGTAGAGTATGAAGAGACCCGGCCCTGAGGCCCAGTCCTTGCCCATCAAAGCTCCAGGCTGCTAGAAAGTGCTTCCAGAGGGCCTTGCAAACAATTACGGCTCAGTTACAAAAGGTTGGCAGTTCAAGCCACCCAGAGAGGGGACCAGAGGAGCGATCTGGAGAAAACGGCCCTACCCCGACACACAGGGTCACCCGGAGTATGTGTCCATTGGACGGCTACTTGACGGCGCCCCAGTGGTGTAGAGATTACGAGTTGGCCTGCTAATCTGCAGTTCAAAACCACTATCCACACTGCAGGAAAAAGATGGGGCTTTCTACTCCGGCAAAGGATGACATTCTCAGCCCAGGGTCCCTGCAGCCAGCACCACCTTGCGGGCAGTGAGTTTGGTGCTGAGTTTGGGTTTTAGTTCTGGGGCCTGGAGCAGGGGTGCTCCCACTTTTTCAGCACGCGAGCTACTTATAAAATGATCCAGTCGGGCTGAGCCCCGGTGGCGTCGTGGTTGTGCGCGGGACTGCGGCCCACTGGGACGGAGGTTCAATTCCAGCAGTGGGACTGGGCCTCCTACCCCCACCACCGGAGAGCAGTGATGCCCCCCCAAAACAAAACAAAACAAAACAAACAAATAAACAAAATGATCCACCAACTACAAAAATGCAAAGCATGTACTTATTTTTGCTTACTCATTTATTTATTATAATTATTCATAAGTGCATTGAGAATTCTTTATAGGTACAGTGTATGCCTATGTGCCTTGCATAACCGCATGAGCCCATGTTGCACAGCACAACACAATGAACTATGTACATTTTTTGTGATTACCTGGGTTTACTCTAATGACTTGCACTGAATGGAATGAGCCGGGATACATAGCTCGGACAGAAGCTTCTGGCAGCCAGCCTCAAGCACAGTCCAAATGATCATCAGTCATGGTGGAACTGTACTTGGACTTCATTGATCTTTATGGAAAAAAAAGATCTTTATGTGGGAGAAGACTGACTCACGGGCTGAGCCCCGGTGGCGCAGTGGTAGTGCGCGGGACTGCGGCCCACTGGGACGGAGGTTCAATTCCAGCAGCGGGGCTGGGCCTCCTACTCCCACCACCGGAGAGCAGTGATGCCAAAAAAAAAAAAAAGACTGACTCACATCAATAAGTAGAGTCAAATAATGCAATCAAGGAAGAAGCACATTTTCTCACTTTTGTGTACTTTCCCTCTGTAAGTTCCAGAAGTGTTCATACACCCTGGACTTCAGCTGAATGTTGGTTTGTAGTGTCAAAATCTCATCTTCCAGTCCAGAAGAGCTCAGGTGAAACAGGGTTGCGATTTTTGAGGCAAGTGAATCAACCCCAGCATCTTCCGGAAAAGGGAAGCACATGAAGGTAGCCACTGGCTCCTGCAAATAAAAATCTCGAAAGCGTTTGACTTAGCGTGTGAGTTTGGCTGCACTTAGCACAGTTGTTTGCGCATGTGTTTGACACCTAAGATTGCTTCTGATCTGCTGCGGGGTGTATCAGTTAAGAGACGTGATCGGGGATAGCTTACGTCTATTTTTTTTAAAGTCTTTCCATCTACCCACACTACATTTGCGATGGACTAGTAGATCACGATCGATGTCTTGAGCACCCCTGGTCTAGAGGAACAGGCAGGGGGGCCCAAGTTCATGTGACCAGTGAGGCCACCAAACTGGATGAAAAACTCCACCCTCTGACTTCCCTTGTGAGACTCCTGGCTCCCCTGCCTCACCACCGCCGCTGGGTCACAGACCCTGGCGAAGCCCCTCTCCTGCTGGATGAGTAAAGATGTCAAGGAACCCTGGTGGCACCACGGTTAAATGCTTAGCCGCTCACTGAAAGGTGAGCACCTGGCCCTGTGACCAGCCCTTCTATGAAGACGACTATCTTGGAAAGCCTGTGGGGCAGTTAGGGGTTGGAATCCGATCCATCGCAGTGCCTGTGTCCCTGAAAACACGCAGCAGGGTCCGTGTGTCAAAAGGACTTAAAGACTCTGAGGGATCCACAGGAAGGAACTTGAGCAACCTTTTCCTAGAATAATCTGTAAAGATCCTCCCCACCTACTTCTCCACACGCCACCCCCCCCCACCAATGGTACAATGGTACAAAAGTACCAATGGTACTTCTGGGGTGGAAAGGACAATGGAGAGCGGCATGGAAAAGAAGTCTGTGCTTGACAGAGCACAAAGGGTAAGGCACATTCTTCCAAACATTCTTCTTCAAACCCTAGGCTTTCAATCTGCAAAATGCCATGTCCCTCTCATCCCCTCCAGCCCATTCCCACCCAACAGCTCATCCCTCTCCTCTCCTGCACTAGTTAAAGGGCCATTCCTCCCCTCCTGGGGCCTTGGGCAGTTTCAATGACCACGTCCTATCACCTAGCTCATCTCGACTGTCTTGGTTCCAGATCAGACCAGCTGCAGCTCTGGGAGTCTGAGAAGCCCGAGGCTGTTCTAAGTCCTGCACACCTTTGGATCTCTGCCAGATTCTAGAGTGGGGCACTCGGGAAGACCAGAGGCCAGGAAAAGCCCAACCGCACTGATAGGACATCTTCACATCTGCTTTCAGAGCATAGCCACCCCTAGAGGGAGTCATGAGACGGAAGTCATGATGAGAAAACTATGGGGAGAGAAGGTTCTCCAACACCCAACTCAGGGCAGATCAAGAAATCTCTATAAGCCAAGAAATCTCTCCAAGGCCAGTGTTGGCAGTAATGGAACTCCTCTCTCTCTCTTCATCTGTGCAATGGTGCAATATATGCGCACCGATGCCAGGAGCTCTGCTGTCACAGTGGTCACACGCTAGGCTATTTATGACAAGGTCAGTAGTTTGAATCCTCCTCCTGCTTTGAGGGAGAAAGGTGAGGCTTTCTTCTCCTGAAACGAGCAACAATCTCAGACACCCACAGGGAGCGGTTCCGCCCTGTCCTCTAGGGGCACTGTGATTTAGAATCAACTTGATGGCCTTCGATGCCTGGTCTATGGAGCTGGTTGAATTCCTTCATTCAAGTAGGCAGCGGCCGTTTAAAAGAATGATACTCGGTCTGAGCCCCGGTGGCATAGTGGTTGTGCGCAGGACTGCAGCCCACTGGGATGGAGGTTCGATTCCAGCTCCACAGGAGCAAAGACTGGGCCTCCTACTCCCACCACCTGAGGGCAGTGATGCCCCCTGGAAAAAACACAAAAATAAACAAACAAAAAAGGTATAAAAAGAATGATACTTATCCACAGAGTTGCTGAGATGAGACAGAGTTCCAGTGGGTTTAGTGGCAGAGGTCCGGGGTCCAAGCTGCCAGTCTCAGGGCTAAATCAGGCAGCCACCAACCTGAGGGTGAGAGAGGGATGGGGCTCCTGAAGGCCTTTCGGGGAGGGAAGAAGGTGCCAGGTGGGCAAAGGCAGGGGAGAGACCACGTTCTCTTTCGTCCCTGCTGAGTGAGCTAAAACAGATCTCAGGGTTGATTTTTTTTCCCCTTCAAATCCCTACTTCAATAGCTGAGTAAACTGGCCAACAAAGGAAGTCCTGGATTCTGGAGGCCACAGGGTATCAGACGGGTGGCAGGTAGACAGACCCTGGCTGCTGTCCTTCTGACGTGTATGTTCCGGCTCTGCCCGGCAGAGGGCAGCACCAGCTCCCTGGCTAGGGGAGAGGAGCCCACCTCTCCGGCAGGCTGGGCCTGTGAGGAGCAGTTTCCCTTTCTGAGTGAGAGCTTGGGGACGCTTCAGAGGGTTTGCAGCATAGCAAGGCTTCCTGATATTTACAAGTGGCTCGCTGGCTGGATTGTGCAGAGCCCAATTGTTTGGGCTCCCAGCAGTGCGACTTTCTGTGGGCATGACACAATGCTTAGATCCCATGCCTGGCTTAATAAATGCAGCGACATTCGGTATTTTACTGAACATACGCACCACATATTTAGTAAATGAACGACTTCAGGGAGGAATGCATCGTCTGAGCAGACCGTCCCCTTGCTCACGGTGCTGTACAATGCGCAATACCTGCTAGGCTTACTTCTTTCAAAAGAGGGACGCTATGAGGCAACATTCCCGTTTGCCTGAGATTGTCAGGTTTCCCATCCTTCTTTCTGGATCCCAAGCAGCTCTGTTAGCAAAGTGGTTTAAGCATTGGATTATGGACCAGAAGATCAGCGATGAGAACCCACTAACGGTTCTGCGGGAGAAAGACCAGGCGGCTTTCTGCTCCCAGTCAGAGCCCCAGTCTCTGATACCCACCCAGGCAGAGCTGTTCTGTCCTACGCAGTGGCAGAGAGTTGCAAACCACTCCATGCCAGTCCGGGGGTTGAGGTTGTTTGCTTTCTTCAGACCCACCCTTCCTGTTCTTGGAGGGCAGCCTCTGACATGCAGATTCCTCCCCAGGCGGTCCTCCCCACTCCTGGGGAAAGGAAGGCATCTTCAAGGCCTTCCTTCTTTAGGGTCCACCGTGCCACCGAGGGGGGCTGGAGACTGTGACTCACCCTCAGCACCCCAGAGAATGGGAGTATGATGGATGAGGTGTCCAACTGGACGTGGGTGGGGAGCCACGGCCTCTGTCTGCAGGGAGGAGGGGCTCAGGCCTCTATTCTAAGGCAATTCAGTGGTGGGATCCTTTCAAATATGCAGGAGACCTTTTTGAGAGAGCCCTCCCTTGGTCACCTGAGTCAAAAAAAAAAACACCCCTCCTCTGGACCCTCCCAATGGCCTAGACATTGGACTAACCAGAAAGCCGGCAGTTCAAACCCACCAGCCTCGCCAAGAGAGAAAGATGAGACTGTGTGGTCCAGTCAATAGCGATGCCCCGGAAATGCATGGTCCCCGAGGGTCTCAGTGAGTAAGAAGGGACTCCACGGCTGAGTTTGGTTGCTCTCAGCCTTGCACAGCATGAACCAACCGGCTCTCCTCAGGGTCTCCCCACTCTGGGCCTTGAACTTCACCGCAAATGACAAGTTTTCTTGCTTCCCTAGTGAAACAGCAGCTTGCTGGAGGCAGGCACTTTGGCTAGACTATCCCTTGATAAAGAGAGGATGGACAGTGTCACTCCTGCCTAGACTGCGCGCCTACCCACACGAAGCCCTGAGAATCGCCACGAGGGGCCCGTCCTCTGCATGGCTTGCTGCGTTCAGGCCTGTGACAGAGCCCAGAAAGGGAGCCACTCGCCTTCCGTGGCTGTGGAGCACATGGCAGGGAGTCAGTCCAAACTGAGATGGGCGGGAGGGGTCCGTTTGAAGACTCAATCTCAAAGAGGACGTCAAATATCTCTCTGTTCATGCCTCCTCTTCATCTCCCCTTGCACGAACTCCCCAAGAAGTGATCGAACTTGCAAACCGTGGAATTAGCGTAAACCAAGCTAACCCTTCCCCCCCCCCCCCATGGAGATCCTCCAGATTAGCAGGACACCCAGAACTTCAGGGCTTCCAAGACTGTGAATCTTTAGGAGAACTCACTGTCCCAGCTTTTCCCCACAGAGTAGTTGGTGGGTTTGAGTCCCTGACCTTAGGTTAGTGACTTTAAGCCATTTGCTGAGCCCACAGTGCCACCAAGGCTCCTTGAAGTTAGGCCAGCTGGGTGGAGGGGGAGGGAGCAAGTCTACAGAGCTAACTTGATAGATGTTCACTGATCAGGGACTTCTAGGCCTGTGTTTAGTTCCCGGGTTTGAAGCTCCAGCCTAAGAGCGTCGGCTGGTGAGGCCCTGTCATGAATCAGGGTCTGCAGACTCGGCTGAGTGGCCGTGTGTCTGGGAGCCTCTGGTTTGGGCTTGGCAATCCTCTGAGGTTTAGTGAAGCTGCAGGCGGGGCCCTCTGAGCACAGGTCCCAGGCTGGGCCAACAGGTCACACCCACTCCTGGGCGGTCTGGCTGGGCCTCGACACAGGAACCAGGACAAGCCCCACGCCCACACGTTGGCCTGCCTAGTCCTTAGTCATCCCTGAGGATTCAGCTTCAATGTCTCTCTTTTTCTAGAGACTTGCCTGGTCCCCAGCTCCACCCCCAAAGCATGTGCTCCCATTCAGCACCCTGCTTGTCACCACTGTCCCGGCTGTCTGTATACTGCAGCATGACAATTCCTTTAGTCTTGTCTGGATCCCTCCCCCACCAACATACAATGAGGTGTGTAAGGACAAAGTGGCTTGCTCCTGTTGTACCCCCAGAGCAGCACATAGTAGGCCTGATGAATGCTTTTCCCTTAAGAGTCCCTTAAGGCAGCCACTCAGTGGTGAGAAGCACACAGCGGCAGTTCTATCCTGCCCGGTAGGGCCACTGTGAGTGGGCATGGCCTCGGTGGCAGTGAGTCTGGTTTGAGTTTTAACCTGCTGCACCCTCAAAAGGACAGAGAAAGAATTTGTCCACCGAGGTTCTTGTCCCTCTTGATCGCCCAGGAGCACGACTCTCCTGGGGTCAGAGACTGGGAGAAGGTTGTCCCTCAGCGCAGCTGGGAGCCAGTCAGTGGCCGTCACAGGCAGAGCTACCTCTGAGCTCGGTCACTTTCTTTCCACCTGGGGGATCTGGAGAAGAAGCCTACCCTTCTTGGAGGGCTAGGCCATTGTGAGGGTTCAGGGGACCTCTTCCTCGCCTGGATCTGGCCCCACATCTGAAGGGCAGCTTCAGGCCCATGGAGGCTCTCATTCTACTCCTCACCAAGGGGATGCTCCACCTATTGTTCTGGGCCTCAAAGGCCCGCCGAACTAGATGACTTCACTGCTCAGCCTTGGGCTCTGATAAGGTTGAGAAAAGGGAAGGGCGGCTATTTACAGATTTGACAGCACAGAACAGGCAGCCACTGCCACAACAAGGACCCAGTAAAGAGAATTGTGATACTATATACATATGCATTTCATCAACTCCACCCCATTGTGAGGGACCCTCTCCTACCTACAAGAACTTGCCCTAACTTTCCTGTAGTTCTCAAATGCTTCCTCCCACCCACCATCATGATCCCAATTCTACCAGACAAATCCAGCTAGAACAGGGGTTGTCCACTGGAGTCGGAAACATGGGGAATTTAGGATAGATGATTTAGGACTGAGAGGTTGAGACGAAGCCACAGGAAGAAGACAGAACTCAGTTAGGGATTAAATGCAAATATATAGGTTTTATTGGAGGTAGTGAAGGACTTTGGGGAAGGAAAGGAACAGCAGAGAAAGAGACAGACAGACAGACAGATAGGAGCATCTTAAGCTCGTGGGTGGTCCCAAGGCTGAGTTAGGCCAGGGAAGCCACACTTGGTATTGGGGTGGCAGGATATATATAGGGCTTGAGCTACAGGCATGTGGGCTGCTGAAAGAAAAGGGAAGTTTCCCATGCTGTGTTTGCAAGTTTGGGTTGGGAGATGACCTATGAGCAATCATCTTGTTTCACAGACTTGTTTCCCAGAATGTCAGAGGGGGAGCACGTGAGATGCCAGAGGCAGGGGTTACAAAGTCTGCAAGTTGTTCATCTCCTTGTGAGGCTGGTGCAAAGGGGTGCAAGGGGCTGCTTGGTCCAGGGGGCTGGCCTTATCTGACCACGGCCCACACAAGGACTAGTGGTGGGAGTGGTGACACTGGGAGAGTGGAGGGATGGTGGAATAGAAAGGAGGGAACCAATTTCAGGGATCGACATATAACCTCCTCTCTGGGGCACAGACAACAGGGAAGTGAGTCAAGGGACACACTGGACAGTGTACGATATAAAAAAGCAATAACAATTTGTAAGTTATTAAGGGCTCATGGGGGCGTGGGGGAAGGAAGGGAAATATGGGGAGTTGGTATTGGGGGCCTAAGTGCAGGATGTTTTGAGAGTGATGATGGTAACAAGTGTGCAAATGTGGCCTCCATACAATTGGTGTATGTATGGATCGTGAAGGGAGTTGAATGAGTCCCCATTTAAAAAAATGGGAGGGGGAAAGAGGAGCTTATACCAAGGGCTCAAGTGGAAATTATTTGGAAATGAATATGGCAACACGTGTACAAATATGCTTGATGCAAATGATGTATTGAATGTTATAAGAGCTGCAAGAGGGCTGAGCCCCGGTGGCGTAGTGGTTGTGCGCGGGACTGCGGCCCACTGGGACGGAGGTTCAGTTCCAGCAGTGGAGCTAGCTGGGCCTCCTACTCCCACCACCTGAGGGCAGTGATTGCCCCCCCCCCCCAAAAAAAAAAGAAAGAAAGAAAGAAAGAAAGAAAGAAAGAACTTGCCCTAAAGGTAATGCTGGGACCCAGTGAAGGTTCATCAGATGCAGTGAGCCCCCAGCCCGATACAGCCGGGACTTCTTCCCGAAGGTAGAAGTGGGCCCAGCTCATCTGTCCCCTTCTCTTTAACGCACTTTCTTTAAATGTGAAATGGATCCCCTTTCTCTTTTATAAACTGAAGTGGTCCGATGACTTTATAGATTTGGGATTTGGACAAAACAAATGACGCTTGCAGGACAGAGAAATACTGCAGTGGCCTCTTGGCCATCCAGCTGATTTCAACTCATCGTGACCCTACAGGACAGGGCAGAACTGCCTCATGTGGGTGTCTGTAGAAAACCCCTGGTCTTTCTCGTCGTCCTCCCACGGAGCAGCTGGTGGTTTTGAATCGTTGACCTTGCAGTTAGCAGCCCAAGGTGGAACCACCGCAAGCGGGACCCTAGTGCCATCAGAATACCTGTTGCTAACTGAGATCACAAGGGAGTAAGTTTAAAAAAAAAAAAAAAAAACAACCTCACGACGTCAATTCACTTAGCAACCTACAGGGCAGAGTCGGTTTCCAAGGCAGGAATCAGACGGCCACATCCTTCGCCCGCCCCGCGCTCTCATCACTGCACTACCCGTTCTTCAAAGCGGGTCTACGGGCCGCTACGCAAACCTCCCTGCGAGGCCCTTTCTTGCCTCTTCTCAATCAAGGAAAGCCTGCGACGCCGCGAGGGCGGGGTTCCATTGACACCTTTCTCCGCCGCTCCCCGGCAGAGGCGGGACCAAGGCCAGCGCTAGCCAATGCGAAAGGCCCTGGTCACGGTCCGTCGGAATAAGCCAATAGGAAAGGAGGGCGTGGCCAGGGCTTCCAGCGCAGAGCGTTTTATTAAGAACTTGGAACGCGGCACTTCCCAGTGCGCTCTTGTGCCTTTCCCGGCCTGGTCGAGGTCCGCGTTCCCCGGACCCTGGCTTAGCACCCACCCCACCTCCGCCCCTCCGCCCTCGCCCTCGCCCACCGCCCGCCATGGAGTCCCTGACTCTACCCCGACGCCCCGGCCCGGCGGCCGCGGAGCCGTCGCGACCCCTAGCCGACGGGCTCATCAAGTCGCCCAAACCCCTGATGAAGAAGCAGGCAGTGAAGCGGCACCACCACAAGCACAACCTGCGGCACCGCTACGAGTTCCTGGAGACCCTGGGCAAGGGCACGTACGGGAAGGTGAAGAAGGCGCGGGAGAGCTCGGGGCGCTTGGTGAGTGCGCTTTCCCCTGGCGCGCTCTCGCTCGGCGGGCTTCGGGGCTCGTCCGCCGCTCGGTGGAGCGCCTGCTTTCCGCCTGGACCACGCTGGGGCCGGAGGGGAGCTCTGGGCAGGTGGGTTGGACCTAGGGGGCCGGTCGTCTCGGACCCGAGAAACCCGAGGACGCCAGGAAGCGTGTTGAGGCTGAGCGAACAAGCGGGGCGAATATAGAAAAAGAGAGGGGCCACGGTCTGGGGATGGAGAAGGCGCCGTTGGGAAAGCGCCGCCGAAGTAGACCTTTGCTTGGGCCAGACGATCCGGCAGAGTGGGGAGGGACGGTAGTCTTACCGAGCCTGGCTTTCGTGGGGGATTTAGCAAGAGATGTGTGCCTGCTTGATTGGCGGAGGCGTTCGGCTCGATTCGGAGAGCAGATGGTCATCTGAACGGACGCGGGGCGGAGGGGGGCTGGGAAGGCTGGAGAGGTGAGGCTTAGGTTCCCTTCTAGCTCTAAGATGAGTTGGAGTTTCACTATGATGGGTTTTGCATCTGCTAAAGTGAAACCAGCTTCGCTGCCCTGGGTTCCAGGGTACCTTTGGACCTGAGCCTTTGGGGAAGCCTGCCCTGTTAATTTAGTGTGGTGTCTGTGTGTACGTGTGTTTTCTACATCTATTGCCATCAAGCATGTCTGATTTATTGCTACCGGTGGAGCTGGCCAGAACTGCCCCCACAGAGCTTCCAAGATTTTAAATCTTTATGGGAGTGAGGTGTTGACCTCCTGAGGCTCTCTAAGAGACGATGGTGGTTTTGAACCATCAACCTTGTGGTGAGCAATCCAGTGCCTAACCCACTGCAGCACCAGGGGTCCATGTGTGGCTAGTGTGTAGCCTTGGGGAAGTCATTTCATCACTACACTTCTCAGTTTCCCTCTCCACAACAATGGGGGAAAGAGAAATAGGCCTCACAAGGCCTTATGACCCATAAATGTGAAGTAAAGTGTTCTGACCCAAAGAATCTGAGAACTGATAACTGAAATCTGAAGCTGGGAAGGTCAACCCTGAAAGGTCACTTCACAGCGGTTCTTCAACTTGGGTTTTGACGTATATGGGAACCACCCAAGGGTATTTGTTTAAAATGCTTTCTCTTTGGAGGAAGGTCTCCCATAGGGCTGTATAAGCAGCATTTTTTCAAGTCTTAATGGCAGGTGGACTAGTGTTTATGGTTTCCCACACCCGGGTGGCTGCTGGTTGTGGGAAGTGTGTGTGTATGTGTGTGTGTGCGCGCGCGTGCGTGGGTGCGTGTACACATATGCTCGTGCGCGCGTCTGTGTCCATAGTACCCGACTGGCCATGGCAGCAACGGCCTCCAGATTGTTTGCTTTCACAGTCGGCTGGTAGCTGGTTTGAAATCCAGGAAGTCATTCCATTGGTGAAGGAGAGAGGAGGCTGGAGAAAGGGGGTGGACTATGGCCCCTCAGTAGGACCAAGTCTGTTTTTCCTGCTCATGCCTGGCACAGTCCCCAGTTGCCCGCTGCCAGGTTACAGCTATTGGGCAATCATGTACTTTCTGGCTTTCCTTTCTCTTTCTATCAAGTGCAAGGACCCAATGAGGCTCTAGGCATGAGGCTGCTGGGCCCAGGCTTTGTCAGGGGCTTAGCCCGAAAATAGCTGCTCGTGCCGCCTCCTCTTTCCCCTTGTTGAGGGCGAGGACTGGGTCATGGCCACTGGGGTGGCCCAGAAACTGAGACTGAAGTTCAGAGACCCTAATAGGCTTTGGCCTGGATCGCTCTGTGTGTGTGTGTGTGTGTGTGTGTGTGTGTGTGTGTGTGTGTTTAGCGGGAGAGATCTCATTTGATTCTAGAGTAAGATAAACTAGTTTTCCATTTTCAAACCTACAGTGACTCTAGGCAAAGATTCCAGCTCTTGTTACATCAAAAATGAGAAATAGAATCACGTCTCTTGCATGTACAGGAGCACACACCAGTCCAGTGGGATCTGCTCAGTCTTCCCTGATCCGTCAGTCCACCACCTGGTGCTAAGGGTCAAGCGGCCGCCCTGCTGTGTTATTGCTTTCTCAGCGCTCCCCGCCCCCAGCCCACCTCCTGGCCCAGGGTCTCTTCGGGTGGGTTCACAAGCTCTCCCCAAATGACTGAGACTATTGGGGGACTCCCATCCCCGTGTGTTCTGACTTCCCAGACTCCGTGCCTGTCCCTACCCTGCCTGGATGGCATTTTCAGGAGCCACATGGAACTGTTGGGAAGAAGACGGGCAGGCTGTGGGCGGGCCTCATGGCTGCTCCGGGAGGGCATCAAAGGAAAACCAAATATTTGCTCTGGATCCTCTGGTCTCCTGAGTACATACCTGGCATCCAAATGACATTTCCTCCTGTGGCTTCCACCAGCTCCTCTCACCTCATTCTCCAGCGAGAAAAAGGCAAACGCATGCAAGGGCCCCTGGAGTGGTAGAGGACCCCCACCCTTGGAAGGGGCCACATGGTATCTCCACCTTCCAAGAATGGCCCCGTAGGACCACTCCGGACGTGGCGGGGCTTCTGTCTTTTATAGATGGGGTTGCCGACATGCTGAAAATGACTGAGGTGGTCCAACCCTTTCAATGACAGATGAGGAAACAGTCGGAGAGGAGGAGGTGGAGGTGGGGCTGCTTCCAGTGAGTGAGCATGCCAGCATCCGACCTATAGCCTGGGCCCTGGCCTGGCCAACCCAGGCCCTGGATGACCAAGTGGTGAGAGGCAGCTGTGAGATGAGCCCAGGCTTGCCCCATGCTTTCTCAGCCCAAGGCTCAAGCTGCCTTGCCCCAGTGCTTCAGGCAGAGCTTAGGGGGGAGGAGTTGCTGGAACCAGTCCCACCGCACCCCCCACGTGGACTGGATTGGGTAAGCCAGCTACATGAACTCCTTCCCCAGCTTTGACCTGTCAGGCCCGCCACTTAGTCCCGGGGTTCGAGGACAGGGGCTCTAGTCCTGTTGTGTCGCTTGCCGTCCGAACTCCCTGGGCCTCAGTTTCATCTGCAAAACGGGCATGAAAGCAGAACCTGCTCTCTGACACTGTTTTATTGTGGTGGTTTTAAACACAAAGAAAGAAACTTATTGGCGCCCATATGGAAAACCCTAGAGGGGCCCAACATGCCCTCCTGCGTAGGCATGCCCAGGCAAAGAGGCACACCATTCACTGTGCCCCCATATCCCAGAGGGATATCCCCTTGAACTGAGCCCCAAAGCTCCCAGGACTGGTTGGGAATGGGGATCTCTCTGGCGTTCTTATTGGATTATATAAGGTAATAGATGTAAGAGGTAACCCGCCTCCCACAGTCTTATGGTCCCAGCCAGGCTGACTTTGATCTGTTACTGGAGAGACCCCCACTCCCCTACCCCCAACTCCATCCAGGGTCTGCCTTGATCTGCGCAAGAGGCTGAGTGGTGATTGGGTTTTGCTTCTTTCGAAGTCTTTACCTCTCCTTGTCCCCAAGTCCAGAGAAGGGCTCCTGCGTGACCTCTGGGCCAAGGCCGCCTCTTCCCTGCGCCTGCTGCACCTGCCTGCTCAGCAGCAGAGAGGGAGGCTCCGGCTGCCGGCGACTCCTGCGCTTGGCCTCCAGCCAAACTACACAGGAGGGGTGGGCAGGGAAACTTCTTGCCTGGCAACCTGGCAGGCAGGAGGGTGGCAAGGAGGAGCCAGGCATGATATGGGCTTCAGGGAGGCAGTGCCGGCTCCCCAGGGGGCCCATTCCTATTCCCTGCCCAGCTCTCTGGGAGGTGGAGTGGGGGGTGGGCAGCTCTGCCCAGCCCAAGCCAGCTTCTCACCTGTGATCTAAGTGGGTCACCTTTCCACTCGATGCCCCACCTTCCAGATAGCACCTGTCCTCTGAAAAGCTAAAGAGGAGACCAAGATCTTGGACATGACCAAAGATGTCCAGCTTGTGGCCCTCTCCCTGGTACTCAGACCCGGCGTCTCTGGACCTCCTCTTCCCCAGCCCTTTTCTGACCATCCTCCCAAATCTAGAACCTTCCTGACCTGAGTTCTTGGGAGGGAGAGAGGGTGGGAGGGAGGGAGGCAGTGTTTACCAACTGAGCCCCAGCACCCACGTCTCTTGGAGTAATGGCAAAGAGGCAGGTGTGTTTGTCTGTCTGTGCGTGGTGCTGCCTAGCCCGGCCCCAGGCAAGATACAGGACATTCCCTTCTCCAGGGCCAGGCATCTCCAAGGACCTTTTGTCTTCTGAGAGGACCTCTTGTCTCGGCCTCTGATAGAAGAGCCAGTGCATGTTTCTGGGCTCCTGTGTCCCCCGTTTGCCAAGTGGGATGGGGAATTATCCCTGCAGTCTTTCCAGTGTGCAGAGCCAGAAGGACATGGGTAGAAACTGGGATGGTATGAATAGGTGGCAGTTGTGCATAGGGGCAGAAGAGCTTGGCTGCAGTGTAGTCCTTGAGCAAGTCCCTTAACACAATGCTTGGCATCTTAGCTGATGACCCATTTCTGGGGACAGTTAGCAGAGATGACCCGAGTGTGGAAGAGAGCTGCAAGGTGTGTAAAATTGTGGATGGAGTCTTTCCTTGTGGCCTTTGTTCAGAACATTTCCTATCCCTCCAAAGTCCTTCTCCCCCGCACTCTCAAGGGGGAATCTCCCCGCTGTCCCAGCCAAAGAAAGCTCTCTCCTGTGCTCCAGGGGCAGGGCCTCTGTCATCCCTCCAGACCGAAGGCAGTGACCATCTAATTTTTGTCCGCCTCCCCAACACTTAGCACAGCCCCAGCTTATGTCTGGGAGAAATGGCCTTGCATGTCTTGGGAGAAGTGCGAACAGGCCAGATCTGTCAGCCAGGTAATACTGTGTTGTACATTCTCTTTGCCTCATCAAGTAAATAAAGAATCGGACTCTTGATACCTGCTCCAGCACTCAGGTATTTGTGTGTGTGTGTGTGTGTGTGTGTGTGTGTGAGCATTACTGGGGCTGAGTTTCCTTCTCCCACTGAGGCCATCAAAGATGTGGCCTAGGGCTGAGCCCCGGTGGCGTAAGTGGTTGAGTGCGGGACTGCAGCCCGCGGGCTTGGCAGTTCAAATCCAGCGGAGGCTCTCAGGAGCAGCACTGGGTAGCGCCCACGACCACCAGAGGCAGTGATGCCCACACACACACACACACACACACACACACACACACAAAGATGTGGCCTAGACCTGGAGTCTGTGGACAGCACAAAGGTTATTATTAATAGTGATACCGGCGCAATCCAGGATTATGTCAAGACACAGAGCCTTCCTGCCTCTGGGTAATCCACCCAACAGCTTCTACCTTCTTCCTTGTCGTCAGGGCATTTTCCTTCTAGAGAATGGTTGCCCACGTAGATGACAGGTGAGAACGAAGGTCCCTCAAAGTCGCTGCTTGTCACCGAGGTTGACTCTCCACCCATGCCTGGGAAGAAGAGGAGAAAATTTTTATCTGGGCACTGCCCCATCAGCCAGCGACCGGTCCAATGATTTCACCAATAAATATTTATTTGTGATTCATGTTCGCCAGCAAACAATTGTTGAGTGTTTTCTGTGTGCTGAGCTCTATGTAGGGCTGTGGTGTCTGGTTTGCAGGCTGGCTGGCACATAGCCCCGGGGGGTGGGAGAGGCCGGGGAGCACGGCCCAGTCTCACAGCGTGGGGGTGACACACCATTCTTCCTGCCTGTCACTTGCTGGGGGTACTGGTGGAGGTCAGATGACATAACTTGTTTCCATCCCGGGAACGCTATAGTGCCTGGACACTGTGTGTGTGAGAGGGAAGAAGAGTCTTTGAGTTGCCTCCCACCGCCCAGGCCAGAGCAAGAGTTTGCCAGTGAACAGAACTGCCCATTGAGGGTGAGCAATTCTGATTTAGGGTCCTAGGCCCACAGGGGCGAAGGAAACGGGCCTGTACTTGGTGCCCCCTCTAGCAGGCATGCCCGGGGTGCACATCTCTCATGTGCCTGGTTTTTACATAGCATGTCCTAAACCTTCGATAATGTTACCTGTTTTAGCCAACTGTGTATGTGATGTGTACTTATTTATTTATTTATCTGCCCCCCCCCCCCCACATCACTGCCCTGGTGGGAGTAGGAAGCCCAGCCTTGTTCCTGGAGAGCTGCTGCTGGATTTGAACCCTCAACCCTGTGGGCCACATCTGGAGGGCAGCTCCACGCACAACCACTGCGCCACCAGGGCTCAGCAGATCTCTTTCTTTTAATGCACTTTTTACAGCCACATCCCCAGTGTGCTGCGGGTTAGGCACAGGTCAAACCCACCAGCCCTTCTGAGAGGATGCTGGAGCTGCCTGCTTCCGTAAAGGTGTCCCTTACTGGGAACCTTGCCTACAGTCCCCATGCGCTGGGATCACTCCATGGCCGCAGAGTTGGTCACTGAAGGGCCTGTGGCACTTCATTTACCC
This sequence comes from Nesogale talazaci, assembly GCA_004026705.1. NCBI lineage: Eukaryota > Metazoa > Chordata > Mammalia > Afrosoricida > Tenrecidae > Nesogale > Nesogale talazaci. The sequence goes on along the minus strand of PVJH01023326.1, from coordinate 3,806 downwards.
ATGGCCCTCTGGCCTCATCAACAAAGGAGAAAAGAGCCAGTCCTTAAGTTCTCCCCTCGGAAAAGAGGCTGGGGGGGGGGGATGGGGGGTGGCACGGGAGGGGGGGGGCAGAGATGCTTCCAGCTGAAGTCAGAAGAGAAAGGTGCCCTGTGTTGATGAGGACAACCCCCCCCCCATCTCCACCTAACCTGCTGAGCTCCCCCCCTCGGGAGAGAGGGGGTACAAGCAGCCTGGTGGCTATCAGAGAGGAGGAGGTGCAGCCCAGTCCCCTGCAGCTGCAGCGGGGGCCCCTCTTGTATCCTGGGGGAGGAGGCTCCATGGTGACCGTCCCTCCCTCCAGGCATTGTCCGGGTGCCCCTGCCCCCCTCTCACAGAGGGCCCTGCCGCCGGCCTCCCTTCTTTCACGTATGCAGCACCAGGGGCGGGGCGGGGCGGAGGGCTCGCCATCCCTGGCCGGTTGCCGGGGTGACCGGCCGCAGGCTTTGTGAGCAGCTCCCCTTACAGGATTACTGCTGCTGGGCTGTTCCGCATTCCTGTCCGATGGGCGAACGCGCTGGCCGCCCTGGGCCCACTGTCCGCCCGAGCCGGAAGCCATTGTCTGCCCCTGAGCCCCGTGAAAGGGTGGATTAGTGGCCCCTCCCTTGCAGGCGGTGGCGGTGGGGGTGGGGTGGCCTTTTCTCTTTCTGCCCTCTGCATCTGGAGGGCCGGCCAGGCCTCCTGGGAAATGAGTGCCGAGCTGAGCTGTTTACCAGTGTTTTTCTGATTTCTCGGCACCGGCTCCCACAAAGAGGAAGTCTTGTGTTTACCATTCCTGCCCGTGGACGGGCCTGACCAGGAACTGGCTGGCCCCGTGACAACCTGCAATCCCACCACCACCCCCGCCCGGCTACCCACCTAGCACCTGATGCCACCCTCCCCCTCCCCTCAGCCTCTGAGGCCTCTGTATGGCTCATAAGGGAAGCACCTCAGACATCTGTGCCCAGCTTCCCCATTTCATAGACAAGAACGTAGAGACTGAGAGGGAGAAGGACGCCTCTCTCAGACAGTGTGCGGCTCTGCCAGGCCTGGCTGGTTCTTATTCTCCGCCCCTTTCCGTGCCCTCACCTGTCTCGCCCCCCTTGCTGGCCCATTCTGCAGGAGCTTCCCCTTCCCCAGTGGGGTGGAGCTGAGAAGGGCCGGACCCCCTCGTCTCTGAGCGAACTGCTCGAAGAGCATGTCAGCAGTTCCTTCTCCATTTCCTCTTGCCTCACCTCACCCTTCCTGAGCCCACAGCATGTGCCAGCCAGAAGGTTCAGCCCTTATATGGTGCTCTGCGCCTTCACAGACTAAGATCACCCAGGCCCCTAGGACTCCAACTGTCTGACTGCTTGATGAGTGGCAAAGGAACATTCTTTACCTGGACTGAAGAGATGGGTGAATGGTCGCAAGTTTAAGGTCTTGACTGGAGAAAGTCGCAGACCTGCAACTGGCAAATAAGCAAGGAGTTTCACTCCCAGGTCCCTGTGGGAGTCACAGACTGACCTTGAGCAGATCAGGCCCCCTCCCTGGGTCCCCGGTGGTGTAATGGTTATGCACTGGGCTGCCAACCCCAAGGTCAACAGTTCTCACCCACCAGCTGCTCTGAGGGAGGAAGATGGGGCTGGCTTCTCCCGTAAAGAGTGACAGTCTCACAAACCCACAAGGGCAGTTCCAGCCTGTCTACGGGATCACTGAGTGTTGGCACCAACTCCAGAGAAGTGAGTGGAGTTTCTTGAGTTACTGTAGGTCCTGTCCAAACAAAGGACTGCTGCCCACGGAGAAGTCAGTGGTTTGAGCCTCGCAGCCGCTCTGTAGAAGAAAGATCTCTTCAGCTGCTTCCGTAAACACCGATATGACAGCCTTGGAAACCCCCGGGGGCCCTACTGGGCCAGTGTGAGTGGGAAGAGGCTGGACGACAGGGACTGGGCACCCCCGTACTCGCTCGTGAATGGGGGTGTTGATGTTTTCTGCCTTCCTCCCAGGGCTACTGTGTGGGCCCATCTGTGTACTGATTCACCCAGAGGTTACTTTGTGTCCACTGTGTGCCAGGTGCTGTGCTTGGCACTGGGGGCCCCCGGGTGGCCACAAGAGGCCCACCCCACTCCTCCTCCTCATAGACTGGTAGAAAGACCGCATCTGTGGAAGTCATCACGACAGGGTGTTGAGTGTAGGCTGTTGCCAACCCTTCATCCACATAAGGAGCTTGGTGGTCCCCAGCGTCCCTGCACCGCCCCCCACCCCCACCCAGCAGAGGCTGGCATATCTTCTCCGGGTGCATGCTGTCACCTTGACAGCTGGAGAAGATGGACCAGCAGATGTCAAGTGTTGTTCAGGAAACCTCTCCCTGCTGCCACCCCACACCCCTCACTCTCCTGCTGTCTCCGTCCCCAGGTGGCCATCAAGTCCATCCGGAAAGACAGAATCAGAGATGAGCAGGACCTGAGGCACATACGGCGAGAGATTGAGATCATGTCGTCACTCAACCACCCCCACATCATCGCCATCCACGAAGGTGCCGAGCTGGGAGGGGCCGGGGCAAGGGGGTCTCTGGGGGTGGCAGTCAGAACAGATGACGTAAAGTAAGCAGGAGTGAGTGGACCCTCAAGTTGGGCAGACACGGGATGGGAAGCGCAGTTCTGTGACTGTGGGCAGTGAATTCATTTTGACTCCAGAGGGGTCTCAGTTCCCCTTTGGTTAAATAGGAGAGAGGCCCAGGGTGGCACTCTGACATTGGGAGGAGGGGGGGGTTATTGCTCAGTTGTCCCCCACTTGAACACGCTTTCCCAGCCCAGCGAGAGCCTTAGCAATTTCGGGGAGGCTTCAGCAGCCATAGCCATACACCTGCCTCTGCTGTGTGAGCGCCCTGGGCCCAATCATCCCTGGCTGCCCCAGAGCGGTAGCCCGCCCGCCGTCCACCATCCCAGCCCCTCCCTGTGACATCAGGGTTGTCTCAGCCCTTCCAGCTGCCCTCTCCCCAGTGACCCAGACAACAAAGCCCGTCGGAGGGGGCGGGGGAGACCCTCCCACTCACACCTGTCTGCTGGGCCCTTTTGCTTAGTCAGTTAGACAGGAATCCTGGACGAGCAGCAGAGTGGGAGGGAGGACCAGAGGACCCTGGGTGGGGGTGGGAGCCTGGCCCCCCTCCCCCTCAACTCTGAATATTTCTGGTGGGAAGAACGAGGGGAAGCTCACGCTCTGGTGCCCCTTCTAGGACAACAAAGGGCAGAGCCTCTGTGGCCAGAGCCTTACCCATGCGGGGCCTGTGAGTGGCTGAGAAGGCTAATTGTGTCGGTGTATTTCCCCCAGGGAAGAGTGGGCAGGTGACAGGGCATTGGTTCAACCAGGCTGAGTGTGTGTGTGTGTGTGTGTGTGTGTGTGTGTGTGTGTGTGTTACGTAGGAACTGAACTTTGCATCTCAAGATGTGTCTGGCCAGGGTGCCCCCATGGTGGTGCACCCCAGGAAGTGAATGAAGGGGGGTCCCCCTGTCCCAGGAGCTGGCCTCTCTCAGAATGAACGCTGGCTGCCTCTTGGCCCCTCGTTTCATGGCCAGCAAGAGGTTAATTGCATCGTCCACCCTTGTGACGATCCCGAGAAGCACGGGGGTGAGCCCGTCCAGTACCTCACGCGGGTTGGGCCACCACATATCAGGGCTGCTCCCCAGAACCCCTGGCAGAAAGCACCTCTTGGCAGGGCAGCCCCGATGGGGTCTGGGCTGCTGTTGAATGAGCCCCTCCGGCAGCTCCTCTGAGACTAGACTGCAGGAGCTCTGGGGCCGCCTCCTCAGGGC
>PVJH01023325.1:0-34806 GCA_004026705.1 Nesogale talazaci | reverse complement strand
TGAAAGTACCATAACTACTAAATGAACAAACAAATTTGAAGAAGTATAGTTAGACTGCTCCTTAGAGTCAAGGATCTTGAAACTTCATCGTCCATACTTTGGACATGTTGTCAGGAGAGGTCAGTAGAAAAGGACACCATTGTCACTTAGTAAAGTAGAGGGGTAGCGAAAAAGAAGAGGGTCCTCAAGGAGATGGACTGACACGATGACTGCAGCTTTAGATTTAAGCTTTAGTTAAGCTTTAGGACAAATGCCTTTTGGCACAGGACAGCACAGCACTAGCTCGTGTTTGGTTCTGTTGTGCAGAGTGGCTATGGGTCAGTATGGATTTGATGGCACTTAGCAACAGCAGCAGAACAACAACATAAAGCATTTAACATCATAATGCTAGTCATTAAGTTGTTTGTTGTTTGAGTTTTTTTTGGCATCACTGCCTCTGGTGGTCGTGGGTGCTACCCAGTGCTGCTCCTGAAAGCAGCTGCTGGGTTTGAACTGCCAAGCCCGCGGGCCACAGTCCCGCACTCAACCACTTAGGCCACTCGGGCTCAGTCCTAATCATTAAGATTTTAACATGCTGATGAAGCACTAGAAGCATTCACTCACCTATACCCCCAAATTTAGAAAATTTAGCTAATCAATTTAGCTAATCAATGGGAAGAGATCCATATTAATACTCCTCTCAAGGAAAAGTGATCCAACAGAATATAAAAATTATCAAGCATAAATATATATACATAAGTAAAATTTTGCTGAAGATCATTCAGCAACAGTTGCAGCTGTACATCAACAGCCAGATGTCATCGAGACAGATTTAGAAGAGGAAGAGAAACAAGACATATCATTGCTGATGTCAGATGGATCTTGACTGAAGGCAGAGAACTACAGAGAAATGTTTTGTCGTGTTTTAGTGACTATGTGAAGACACTTCACTGTATGTATCACAACAAACTATGAGAAGATGGGGAATTCCAGAACACTTTACTACACTCGTGCAAAATCTGTACAGAGATCAATAGACTGTCCTTGAAACAAATCAAGGGAATCATACTGCATGGTTTAAAGCCAGGAAAGGTGTGCATCACATTTGTATCCTCACCATACTTATTCAATGTGTATTTAATGTAAATGTGAAAACAACCAAAAGAGTATACTACCATTCATAATTGCTTAAGCATGAAAATCTTTAAAAACCTGTCAAGAACGTGTTTTCTGTTACTGTTAGGTGCTGTTAAATCAGTTCCAACTCTCAGTGATCCTCTATGCAACAGAAAAAGACTACACAGTCCTGTCATCCTCACATACATTGCTGTCTTGGGGCCTATTGTAGCCAGTGGGTCAGTCGATTTCCTTGAAAGCCTTTATCCTGTTCACTACCCTCTACATTAGCAAACATGGTTTCCATGCTATTTCAATAGGTATTGAAAATAAAATGAAATCCTTAACAATTTCTGTTTGGCAGGATTCTCTATAGAAATGAAACCAAGACATGTAGGACAGATACATGATAGATGATGATGATAGATGATAGATAGATAGATAGATAGATAGATAGATAGATAATTGATGGATAGACAGATAGATGATAGATAGATTTATACAGTGAGAATGAATATATAACAACTAGTTAGTCCACACAGCATTACAGAGTATTCAGTTCCATTCACATCCGTGGAACTGTTAACATACTGAAAGTACTTCAAGTATGAACTGCTGAGTCCAAAGTCAAGAAAGCAGACAGCATAGTCATACCTCGGGCAAGCAGCAGGGCAAGTTACCAAAAGTCAGCAGTCCCAGGTGGGATATCTAAGACAATCAAGGCAAAGCACCAGCATGTGCCAGCTTCAAGCTTAAGCCATGAACACACCAACAGCATGGCAAATCAGGTCGCAAGGAGCCTCAAGCTCTAACAACACAGTTCATCCTTGGCCTGGCCTACAGGGCTCACAGGTTGAGGCAGAGAACTAGCTAAAACTCCAGCACTCTCTGATTGTGAAAGAGTAAAGTGTGTGTGTGTGTGTGTGTGTGTGTGTGTGTGTGTGTGGTCGGGGGGGGGTGTCTTGCAGGGCCATTTATCTTTTTGCCCTCCCATCAAACTGCAACCTGATTTATCCCACATGTTCCAATTGGCCAGGTTGTCCCATGAAACATAACAATCACAATTTTCATCAGTTTTCGGTTTATTGTGATGTTGGTTGGTCTAGTTGTAAGGAAGTTTGCTTTCTTGTCATGGAATGCAATCCATACGGAGGACTGCAGTCATGCTTCAAGTCCTCTTGGCTTTCAGCAAGTCATATTGTGTCAACTTCTTATCACAGGTTCTTATGAACTTTCTTCCAATTTTGATGGTAGGGTTTATTCATATACTTCAACTTCTGAAATTATTTATTCAGATTGAATGAATCTGGTGAATGGTTGCCACTCTATTGCACACCTTTCCTGATTTGAAACTATGCTTTTCTTTTGTTCCAATGTCTGTCTTTTGATGAATGTGCAGGTTCTGCATGAACACAAGGAACAGTTATTCTTTATGTTATTCATCATTTGTAATGATCCACCTAGCTGAATGCAGAGTGTTCCTTAGATGGAAGGATGGAAGGTTGGCATGGTTTTATCTTACTTTGGACTTATTGTCTGGGAGATCAGTTCCTTGAGAAGGATATCAGGTTAGGTAAAGTGAAAGGGCAGCCCACAGTAGGAATATCTTCCACAAGATGGATTGACGCAGGGGCTGCATCAATGGCCTCCGGCATAGGAACAATTGTGAGGATGGTACAGGACTGGGTAGTGTTTCTTTCTGTTGTGCCCAAGGTCATTATGGGTTGAAACTAGCTTCATGGCACCTGTCAATAACTACTGCCATATCTTTCTCCTATGGAGTGGCTGGTCAATTCAAAACACCATTTTCTATTTTATCAGCCAAATACTTTAGCCACTGTGCCACCAAAACTCCTGAATTAACACCTCATCACAACAGACTCTTCATCACAATCAGCTTCATTTGCTGCATGAGCAGGTTTTAAATCACTGAAGTGGTGTTAGGCCTTTCTTTGTACTAAGAAATGAAAAAAAAAAACCTCAATACCTTTGAGATGCTTCTGACTCATAGTGACCTGGGTATATAGGGTTTCTGAGACTATATGCATTTATTGAAGGAGACAACTCATCAATCTCTATTGAAGTCTCCATAGTCCAGTCCAGTACCTTCCTCAACAATACCAGCCCTTCTTTCTTGCATTAAAATTAATGCCAAATAAGAACCCTTGCACCCAGTCCCACTTACCTAATAAATTTTTAAAGTAATGTTTAGATATGGATCACATTCATAACTGTGGAAATGCCTTTATGATTAAGAATTCTTACTACCAACTTATCAACAAAAAATTTACCATAATATCAATTTCTTGGAAAAATGTGATGGGCTGTGGGATAGTAACATGATAAAAGTCCTTCCAGAGCATGTAATGATGTAAAGTAAGTAGATAATCATCATCCTAAGCAAACAGTAAGGACATATTATTGTTCCTGTGATGAACGTTATTTTTCTCCTGACTTTCCTTTTTTTTCTGAATAGTAAAGAAAGGATTGCAGGTCATTAGCTCCAAGAGACTGTGTTTATTTTCTCCAGTAGAAATAATGCTCCTAAAAATGCAGCTGCAAGTAGCATCCTCATAGAATAAGTTTGGAATAATTAGCTTTCATTTTCCCAGCCCATTGGATTTTGGCACCACAGTAAGGCATGTTAAATAAGGACATATAAAATATCAGCATCACTACACATCTCACATGTTTGATAGTGACATCAATCTCTGCCAATCCCTAAAGGATAATGTTGTGTTTTGGGTTCATTATCTTTGCTAAAGGAGTCCATTTCAGTAATTTATGCTTGGTCCTTGATACCACACTACCCTTAATTGCATGGATCTATGGTTCTATTAATTCAAAATGTATGTAATCACTCTGTGCATTTTGCTACTGGAGAAATAATTACTGCTACCTGGTCTGAGGCCAAAATTCCACAACCACTTGACAATCATGAGCCATTATTCTGACCAGAGAAAGATGATGATGTTCCAGTTCTGTTGGAATTAAGGTACGCTTATAAATAAAGCAACCCAAGTCAAACACACAAACATTAAGTTGATTCTGACTTATAACACCCTATGTAGAGTTTATAAAAAAGTAAATCTTTATGGAAATAGATAGCCTCATAGTTCTCCCTCAGAATGGCTGGGGAGTCTGGTTTGCATTCTAATGCTTAACCCATAGCACCATCAGGATATCTTAAAATAACAAATAAATTTGTTAATCATGCCTAATAGTACCCAGATGTCTTGGAACTTTTCCTTCATTGATGAGCAGTCAGTCACTCTGGAAAATGGCCATGGGTCCCTTTGGAGCTGGAAGAAAATTTCATAGTATTGACAAGAATGCTAAATGGTTGTCCTCTTACAATTCTCTGAATGCTGACAGGAGACAAGGATGTTTCCACTCAGAGGACAGAAAGCAGCATGAAATATTTTTTCTCATCACTTCTCTTTGTACTCCAAAGGCCCATGGGGATGAAACAGAGTGGCCTGGATGGAAGCCACACACACAGTGACTCTGTCGTAGATGAGTAATCTCAACTGTAGAATTCTCAATTGCCCATTTTGCTCTTTTATTCACCCTTTTCCATATAAGGTGACATTATTTTTACTATTCTAAAAGACAAAATTGTCATATACCCCCAAAAGAGACACTATTTCTATCATATACAACCCTTTGCTAGACAAACACCCTTGAAAACGTAGTGTGAAAAAATCTACCTATATCTCTGCTATGAAGAAATACCTAAATGGGAGAGAACCACAGAAAACTATCTCAAAATTATACATCAGCTACTACATTATAGGATCCTCTATGGGAAGGTTGGCACTCCATAAGCAAATTCCAGCCCTGTAAACTAGTGGAAGGGTAGAAGCTGCTAAAGAGGTTACAGATCTCTACTATGGAAACTGATGTTAGATTCTTGACTGGCAAAACCAGGATAGTTTTTCCTTTATGTCTAGTAGTATCTTGCTACCTAAATTTCCATGTACTTCATATTTAGCAATGCTGTAATCAAATAGCTATTGCTAACGATCTCTGTGGTTAAAGACTCTCACTATCAACTATTTCAAAAATCAAAACCAAGCTCATTTCCATTGAGTGAATCCAAATGAGTGGTGACTTTATCATTGATCTGTCCCCATGGGGTTTCCATAGTTATAAATGTTAACAGAGCCGGCTAGAAAATGTCTCTTCCGTGGAGTGGGCGATGTGCTCAAAGCACTGATGCTTCAGTTAGCAGTAGAACAGTGTTCCTTTATGACATTCACTTCTGGGGCCAACACGCAGCAACTCCATACTCAACACAAGGAAACACTGCCTGGTCTCGTGCCAGCCTCACGGGTCTAATGCTGACCAGCTCTTGGCATTAGACCACTGTTTAAATGTTTTCATTGTTGACCTCTGTGTCAATCCCTCAAGTCAAGCATCTTCCTCTTTTTCACTGCCCCTCCACTTTATTAAGCAGGCTGTCCTTCTCCAAAGACAAGTCTCTTCTGCTACCATGCCCAAATTATATGAGACGAAGTCTCTCAAGCCTTACTTCTAAAGAGCATTCTGTCTGTACTTCTTTCAAGACAAATTGGTCTTTTCTTTTGGCCGTCCATAGTACTGTCAGTATTCTTCGCCAGCACTGTAATTGAAATGCATCGATTCTTCTTTGGTCTTTCTTAGCTAATACCCAACTTTCACAGGCATATGAGAGAACTGAAAATACCATGACTTGGTTTGGGCATCCTTTGGTTTCATTCTTCTATGGTCATGCCAAATCAACAGAGAGTCTAAGAAGAATGCTCAGTGAACCTTAAAGGAAATTCAAATCAAAAGATAGTGGGGTACATGTCTGTCTCAGCAAGGTAATTTCACTTCTATTGGTGGCAGAACCAGGTAGGGTAACCTGTCATTTGGAAAGAAAAAAAATCCTTAACAATGCTTATGCATACCCCCAAGGGGAGTGTGTTAGTTCGGGTAGACTGGAAAAACAGATTTCATAGACACATATATGGCTATAAGGAAAAGGTTTATATATAAGAGGAACAGGACATTGAGAAAACATCCCAGCCCAGTTCAGTTCAAAGTCATAAGTTCGATATTAATCCATATGCCCAAAATCAGTCTATAAAGTCCCCTTCCGACTCACGAAGTCACAGGTCAGTAGGTGCAGAATCCCGGCACTGGCAGGAGTCTCCACATGGTTCCTCACTTCCAGGGCTCAGGTTCCATCAATAGCAGAAACAACTCATCGCTGGCAGAGTTCTCTCCATGTGGCCACCCCAGCTTCAGAGGTGTGGCTCCATCAGGGCAAAGCCGTGTGGTCTCTCCGCCGGCTCCTCCAGCTTCTCGGACACTGCCATCTTTTCTTATCTGTGTTTCATCGTCTCTGAGACTAACTCCCAACAACTGGGGAAATAACTTCTCATCTTCACGAGGGAAATATCGTGATATTTCCCAGAAGTTTCAGGAGAAAGCCATGCCCACACAGCGGCCTCGATGACTACTCAATGACTCTCTCCAGATTGACAGGCTAGACACCAGGCCTACATCTCAATCATGAAATTAACATAAGCACATGACCGCCACAGGGAGGATATACTCTTTAATATGCTTCTCATTGGACAGTTTTGCCCTAGCTTCTATTCACCCCTTGGTGACTTAGACCTTGTGCTATGAACTAATGGAAATTTAAACTCTGTCCTTTACATCCTTCATATACCATACCAGAAAGATTCCATTTGGAGACCCCAGTAGGCAAACCATATTTTATCTTAAACTCACCTTCAGCAGATTTCAGGAACCAGCATATACAACTGGAGTTTGAAGAAGCCAAAGAACTTTATCCCAAAGTGATGAATTTGGGGGTCATTTAACATTGGTTCAGATCTCTTATTTTGAGGGTACCAAATGAATGGTAGTTTGGGAAAACTATCTCAAAACTCCCTGTACTCAAGAGATAAGTCTTCCCAAGGTGAGGTTGCAGAGAAAGAAGCAGGAGAATAAATGTTCCATCCTCACTGTCCTCTCTGCTGGGTGGTCCCATTAGTCAAATACAATGATAAGCAAAAGGACAAGGAGGACCATCATCATAGTCCATATAGGCCAGCCCTCTGGAATGGTAAATGGGGAGAAAGGATGGAGACATGATCTGGAGATGAAACTGCATGATGTCTGGCTCATTTTCATTATAGACATTCTCCTATGCCCTATTTCAGTTCAGCCATTTCTAATGGCTTCCATGAGATCCTTATACATTGACATTTGCTGAAGGAATTCTCCTGTCTTTGCTTCCCCAGTCTTTTCAAAAGCTATGTGAGTTTCAAATTCCTTTTAATAGTTTTCTTTCTACCAAAATTACAGAGAGACTTCTGCTTCCTGATCAGACTTGACTAAACCTAGGACATGTCTTACCTTAAAAGAAGTTCCATACCTATAAAGGCATTTGAGCAGCTGAAACAGTTGAATGTTCAGCTTGTAATTGAGAAGTTGGCAGTCAGAACCCACCAAAGTGGCTCCAAGGGAGAAAAGATCCAGTCAGCTCCTCTATAGACTACAGCCTAGAAAAGCAGACATAACAAGTCTGTTTCAAAAACCAACTTGAAGGAACAGACCTCCATAAGTAAGAGGTAAGTGACTGGAGAGAAACAAATCCATAAAAAGATTATGAGAACTGAACAGGAAAATGTTGGTTGTTCCTTGGAGACCCGTGATCTTGAAGCTTCATGAAAAGTCTATAGTCACATATTGAACAGTATTGTAAAAACATAGCATCTCAAAGTCAACACTCACATAGAATAGAGACTTGAGAAAGTCAACCTCCAATAAAAAAAAGTACATCATCCTTTTTCTTTCTTCCTCTCTCTGGACACCAACATTTAGACAGCTGCAAGTTGTCACAGGGGCCAATGAGAAGGAGTCTTCCAGTCCTTGAGAGGTTTATTCATTCAGGACAGATGACAAGTAAGGATGGAAAATCAGCACATTGTTTAGAAGCTGAGCCATCTATAACTCACTCTGGAGTTAATTTTGTTCTCCCCAGAAGAGAGAACTGACTATTGATTTTTAGGGAAATTGTGACAACTTTTTAAAACCTAGCGTTGGTTCCGTCCGTGCTGTATTTCTCCCCAAATCTGGTAACTTTCTTAGGTTTATCATGCATTTCTTTTCCTTCACTGTTTGGTACCTGAGTGTTGTTTCCTGATATGCAGGTTTTGCTTTCAGGTGCTATGCATGCACTTCCCCACAATTTACTTTAACTATCAATTTTATCAATGTTTTGCAGGGGAAAAATGATAGCAGCAGCAAAGTCTTGAGCACTTATGTGCCAACCTTTCCATTAAGCACTCTATCTACACACATTACCTTACTAACTCTCAAAACAATGATATGAATTGTCATTATATTTTTATGATTTCCCATACAAGGAAATAGAAACTTTGGTTTTTAGATGAGATGTAAACAAAGACCTCACAGAGTTATTGTTCCCAAGTCTTTTATTGTGCCGCTGCCACAAAATAAGTCTATACCTTATTGATGTTTTCATAATTTTTCTTTTTGGTTTCTTGGCATATTACTGGATATCAGCTTCTTTAGTGCTACTGTGAGCTGGTCATTCTTTTTCCAATGTCTTCTCTGTAGTATAATGAATAAAGGGATTATATTTTTAGTGTTTTCAAGAAAAGAATCCCTGGGGGTAATACCTCACTATATGGATTGAATTTAGGCAGACATTTGGATACAATGGTTGTCCTGAGGTAATTCACTGTCATTCGATTGATTCTGACTCACAGTAGATCTACTCATGTAGGTTTTCAAAGCAGAAAGCTTTGAACTGTTGACCTTGTGCTTAGGAGCCAAGTAACCATTTGAAATGTCCTTAGAAGCAGAACTAGATCTATTCTGCACTCTGCTTTGTGGAGATACAAGTATAATTTCTCACCATCAAAACCTGTGACATGTTTATATACATGACCTAGAGCTATATCCTCATTTTATGGACCCCTTGGTCTCCTAGTTAAACTCGTTAGCTCAGATCTTAGGTAATTCAAAGGAATCATTTTTAATAAATTGGATACATCCCAAATGTTGCCTTCTCAACCCAGACTACATCCACATTTATTTACCACTAAGATCTAATAGCAAAATTATTAAGGTTCAAATAAGAACTCAAACTTTAGCTACTAAAAACAGTCCACATCAGTGTTGAACCAAAGCTCTTTAAAGTGTTTACCAAAGACAGTAGACTGAGATTTGATATATCCTCATATTTCTTACCCATTTCTCCTCAGATCTTCCTTCTTATGAGGTTTTGAAACATTCAAGAAAATCCTTTAATCCTCCTGAAATCCAAAGAAAAATCATCTGGGCCATCACACCACTTATGACAAGAGGGGAAAAGTAAATGCACAATGACATGCGTGTCTCTAAAATCAGTTTTAGTGATTATCTGACGTTTCTGAAGATTAAGAAGCTCTTCCTTTCTAGACAGCAGATAGTTAGAGTGCCACTCTATCCTGCCCCTGTTTTGTTCCCATTTAACAAGTTCAAAGTGGTGTTTTATATAGAAGAGGGCGACTACAATCTAAAGAATCTCCAATTTCTTTCCTACTAAGAATTAAATTGCTCTAGAAAAGACTTGATGTTTCCAACTTAGTGGTTGTTTTCTTGGTAATGTCTCTAAAAGCAAATATCAGTGGTGTAAACTTGGTTCAGAAGAGTCTAGACAGAGGGACCTTTTTGACTCATGCTCCCTTCTTGACTCAAAGCCCAAAGATGCTGGTTCAAAATTATCCACAGGTCTTATAGCATGATGAAATAACCCCATTATTGGTAAAATCTGCTAAGTTTTTACTTGGTTTTGATGTCATCTCTTGATAAATAGATTCAGTCTATGCAATTTGGGGAAGCTTCTCTGGGGGAGGCTTCTCCTGGGACTTGTTCCTCGTTTTCCCATGTGCTGGCAAAGTTGTTGTGGATTGGAAAACCTTACTCTGAAGCAAATTGTTACCCTAGGTATGTCTGGGAGAAGAAAGCAAAGACTGCTTGGATGTACACTTTTCAGGGCTCTTATCAGATCTCACTCAAAGTTAAGATTTCTGTACTAAATTATTAAACACAATAGCCTTAATTTCACACTTATTTAACAGCTAAAGTTAAAAATAAATTATGTACAGGAAAGTAAGTCCTTACACTTAGAGAACTGTTACATACACACTCACACTGTCTTCCAAAGTAATCTAAAATGAAACTTTCCCGGGAAGAAATAAATTGCACTAGTCATGAGTTGAGGAGCTTTATGACTTGTTGGTCATTTTCTTGGTAATATCACTGATCATTTCAAATACTCACACAAAATGAGTTTTAAAATGGGAACTAGCTCTGAACATTAGGGTAATGGTTTCAAAAATTGGAAGCCAGATTTATATAACGAAATGGATAATTTCCAAATGATTCAAACCTCTACATTTAATGAAAAAGATGTTCTAAAGAAATTGTCACATTGATTTTAAAAAGAGAAATAGTCCCAATACCAAGAGTTTATAATCAGTTATGCAAATATTTGTTCCCAAAGGACATTTAAATCTAGCACAAGTGTTTAATTTGACAAATTGCAGTCAATTGGAAATATCACATTAAAAATTAAGCTCGTTTGGTACAGATAAACTAGTTGTAGTTTTATTAAAAACTACTTTAATAGCAGCTTTATTTTAAAATATATAAAGGAAATGTCAAATAGTAAGCTGTTGTTTGAAAAGTGAAAAACCTCAATGTACTGTCTTTTTTTTTCTGAGAAATGTCTCTTGAGCTAAAGTATAGTGAATCATGCTAACAATCTGTACTATGAAAAAGCTAGACAAACATTCAATTTTATTTATCTATAATTACCTATCATGTTTTGTATTAAAGTTAAGTATGGATTTAACTTCTGAGAATTCATATTTCACTAAAAATTTCAAAGATGTTTCAAAGTTCTCAAGAACTCATATCTGAACTAAAATCTATCATTATACTACTGAATTAAAGGAAGATTTATAAATAAATTAAAACCATAAATAAATTTATAGTGAGGATTCATAGCATTCTAAATGCATTGATATTCCAGTGCTTTATGGTTATTTTTACTATGAGTGATTTATGAGCACTAAATATTTTTTAGATATTATCCCATTTAATTCTTATACCCACTGTGAAAAAGAAGATCCAATTACTAGTATCCCGACTTCATAAATGAACATACTGAGGTAGACAGAGGATAAACCCCTACAAGTCCTTTGTCTGTAGCTAGTAGAGTGGGAAGTTTCAGTGTGTTAGAATCCAAACCTTTGTCATTCCGCAGCACATGTTCTTGTTGCTCTAGGGGAGAGGGTATTGGGAAGCGCTGATACTGTGGAAATGGAAATGGTCGAGAAATACAAATCCTATGCTTGCTTCCTTCTACTGAAATAATATTGTAGTTTTTTTGTTTGTTTGTTTGTTTTTTGGACATCACTGTCCTCTGGTGGTGGGAATAGCAGGCCCCGCCTTTGCTCCTGTGTAAGCACTGCTAGAATTGAACTTCCATCCCAGTTGCCTGCAGTCCCACGCACAACCACTATGCCACCAGGACTCAGCCCCAATATTGTAGTCTTATAAGAACCAGAGAACTTGTCCATCTTTCAACTCAACTACTTTTAAATGAAGGGATTATCTTTCCAGTAAAAAAAAAAAAAAAACATTAATGAGTGTTTAGATGAAGTACCAACCTTATTTCAGATAAGGTGGTAAATATTGGGACACATCAATGAAAAAAAAAATCAAATATCTAAGAAAAGGGAGTAAATAAAATAGCCAACAACGTGGACAATGAAGTCATGTGGAAATTAATGACTACTGTAAGGTTAAAAAAGACAACTATTTTACTTATAAAGGAATGTATATTTTAGATATAAAGAATGTATGTGGTAAAGCATGTTGTAACATAAATTCGAGGGCCACATTATGAGTTTCGCAACTTGCCTTTAACAAAAAAAAAAAATCTCAAAAGAAATCAGACAGCATGCAGGGTTTTAGTGAAAGAAAACCTGATGCTGGGGCATTCTGGTGGGATTTTGCCTGCTAGTTTAAGGAACTACAAAGAAGCAAGTGTGACTTGGCTGAAGAGGTAGAGGGGGCAAGGAGAGAAATAGGAGGGAAAAGCTGGTAAGTGTTTGTGAGTACCTCCAATAAGATCTCCTGGGACCAAGACTAGCTTTTTCTCCAAACAAACTGTGGAGTCATTGTAGAATAACAAGCAAAGGAATCACTTCACTTTTGGGAAAGATAATGCTCTGGATCCTGGATTGAAAGAAGACTCTCAGGAGAAAAGGAAGAATGAAAAAGGGACTGCAGTGATCCAGACAAGAAGGGAGGGTGGCTAGTACTGCAGTGAGAAGTAATCAAATCCCACATTGATTTTGAAGATATAGACAGTAGGCTTTCATAGTGTTGAATGCGGATAGAAAGAAGAAAAGAGAAGTCAGAGATAGCATGAAGATTTGGGTTTGAATAAATGAAAGAATAGAGTTGCCAGACATTCGATTAAATGTAGCCCAGGTGTTAACATTTATCTTCTCCAAAATTCCTCAAAAATCAGATCAGTTCTCTATTGTCCAAGAATTGCTGGCTCCCCACTGAAGTCCATGAGGTTATACTAGCCTTTTGGGATTGTTTGTTCCCTTTTATTATCCATATTTTCTCATCGTTTGGGCCCTTAGAGCTCGATGCTGCACATGAATACCTTCTCAACTTTATTTACTGATTGACTCACTATGGCTGTATTTCCCCATTGGAGTGTGACTTCCTCAGGATACTTGTCTGTGGAGCCAATGCCCTGTTTCTTTGGTGCGTCCTGTGCTTCCACAGGGATTACTTTGAAGACATATGAGAGAGGGTTGTTCCGACCAAACGTAGTCAATAAATGAGCAATCCATAGATTAAGTTCAATTAGTCAAATAATGAAACATTTACTTTCACTGCTCTTGTGAGCACTATTCTAGTGTTTCAGGAAAATAATAATCAGATTAAAGTGGCAAACGTATTTATGGCTCATTATATACCCTCCCTCCAGCCTCTTCTTATATTTTCTAGAAAACTGAAGTCTTTATTTCCTGAAATCCTATGCAACTAAGATTGTCAAATCAAAACAGGAACCACTGATTCTATGTGAAGTTTAGAACCCAAAACTGGACATCACAACATGCACCCTCCCCCCTCCACCCCTGTTTTCTGGTGGTGAACCATGTGGAGGGCTTGTGAAGATTTTCTGCTGCAGATTCCCGACATCCATTTCCCAGATGACTCAGTGTGAACAGCTGGGTCAATGGAGGTCATTTTTCTTGATTTTAGCTTACTGACCTCTGAATTTCAGTTAAGGAAGATACTTTTCTCTCAATATTGCAAGCATTCAGCTATTTCCATAGCATGCAAATTCTGAGATATTCCTTGAGGAGCATCATCAATATCTATTGTTCCAACTGCTCCAATGACCCTCTAATGATTTATAATAACAAAACTGTCTGATTAATAAAGCTTCATTTCCTCAAGATGAAGTAATTTCTATTTTCATGTATATCCACAAGTGTACAAAGGATATATCCATTCTCTCATGTTGCAACATTGCCAGTAATGACAGAGTATTGAAGGGAGGAGTGCAATATCGATAAACAAAGGCTGGCTGAATAAATATCATTGCAACTATGGAATAAGATCAAGTGGATTTTTATATCCTCACCTAGAATTCCCAAGTTACATACTGCAGATAGAAGAATCAATGTGAAGTGAAAACTATACTGTGCTCTGTTTGTAGATAGGCAGATATAAATCTATTTTTTAAAGTTTTGTTTGATGCAAAGGTTAGCTGCCTATAAACATACTCACTGCCATGGAATTGATTCAGACTCACAGGGACCCTGAAGGACAGAGTAGACTTGCTCCATATGAATTTCTGACACTGTGACTCTTTAGGAAATAGAAAGCTCTGTTTTCCTTCTGCAGGGAAGCTGGTGCTTTTGAACCACTGACTATGCGTTTAGAAGTCCATGGTATAACCACTACACCCTGAGGATTTTTTCACTGCTTTAATGGACAGAGTTGCCAGACATTCAATAAAACCTAGCCCCGGGCTTAGTATTTATCTTCTACAAAGTTCCTGCAAAATCAAATCACAGTTCTCTATCGTCCAAGAATTGCAGGCTCAATAGCAACCCTATATACACCTTTGCAATTGTCTTTTGCTTTCTTCATGAAGATGAGCTTCATAGCCTGCCACAGCCCATCAGGTCTCTGTCATTAGTGTTTAATGTACCAAATTTGTTCTTGAGATGATCTCAAAATTCAGATGGGAGAGATCCAAGATCACATTTTGGCTCTCTTGAATTTGTTTTAATTGTATTGAGCTTTCTCATGCACTTACATAGGAGCAATTGCTGGTCTGTTCCATGGTCATCACTGGTCCCTTTGGGTTTCTGAGGTTTCACAACTCTATAGGAATAGACGGCCTGATTTCTTTTTTCTGTGAAGTGGATTTGAACTGTATCTCTTGGCGTTAGCAGCTCAGTGCAAAAACCACTATACCACCAGGTCTCCAAATGCATACCATGGATTGCTAATCAGCCTTCCCCCACTCCTGACGCCACATTTGTCATATAGTCCAACATCTCAGATTATTTTCTTTGAAGATAGATTTAAATATAATGAAGGTATATGAAACTGACAAGCACCTTTTCTGATTTAAAAATTATAATATTCCCTCTTTTAGCTTGCAGAACTATCTCTTGGTCTATGTTCATGTTCCACATGAACACAACGAAATATCCTGAAAATCTTGTTTTTTAATGTTATCCACACAAAGCAACTTATACTACTTCCTTCAATTCCATTGATTCTTGACCATATGCTACCTCCTGAAATGATTGAATGTTGATGAATTTAATAATTGGGCTGCCAATTATTTTATATTATAACTGGGCCTTCAATTTTTTTCTTCAGTTTTTTAAGTTTTAGATATGCTGGGTCTTTTCCTCCTTTTTAGCTTTTGAAATGCAGGCCTTTGCACATTTATTACAATATCCTTTGCTTATAAGCTGCCTTTTGAAATTTTCTTTTCAGCTCTTTTATTTAATCATTTCCTCCATTCATTTCTACCACTCTATATTAGTGAGCATGTTTCTGAGTCTCTTCTAGGATCCATTTTGTTCTTTTTTGTCTTTCTTTTCTTTGAAATAACTTTTTGCTTTCTTTATGTATGATGTTATTGGTGTCATCAGCTTACCAAATCTTCTGTAGTTAGTTAGGTTAATCTGGGTGGAATAGAGAAACAAATTCATAAACATGCGTATGGATATAAGAGAAAGGTTTAGATACAAGAGCAATAGAACTTTAAGAAAGCATTCCAACTCAATCCAGTCAAAGGTCATAAGTCCTATATTAGCCCATATGTTTGATACCAGTGTCTAAAGTCTCCTTCTGATTCACAAAACAAGTCTCCTTCTGATGACACCAGAACAATCACAGGGCAGTGGGTGCTGAGTCTTGTGTATCCAACGATAATAGAAGCATCCCGGTGTTAGCAGGGATGTCCCCATGGCTCCTCCCCATGAGTTTTTCCAGGGCTCAGTGTCCATCAGCAGTATCCACTGGCAGAAGAAGCATCTCAGCACTGGCAGGGGTCTCTCTATGACTTCTCTGGTCCCAGATATCTGATTTCATCAGGGCAAGCCTATGTGGTTTCTCCTCCAGCTCCTTCAGCTTCCAGGAATCAGGATCTATCAGCATGCTGTCATCTGGTCTTGTCAGTAGTGTGTCTCCAAGGAACTGAGCTTTGTGTCTTGTCAGTTGCAAATTCTGCCAGGGACTCAGCTGTATCACTAACTTGGTGGTAGAAGTTGAACAAATAATGTGAGAAGCTAGGACTACATGAAGAAGAAAGTGACATCAGGACTGAACAAAAACTCTTGAGCAACATGATATTTAGATGGCACATCCTTGCTTGCTGAAAGCCGAGAGGACATGCAACACATTCTAATGAAAAGCAAAGACAACAATATGGATTGCACTCAATATAAGAAAAAGATAATCCATACAACTGGGCCACTAAGTAGTATTATGATGAATAGCTAAAAGATTGATGTTTTCAAGGATTTTGGTTTATTTGAATCTATCTATAATCAATGTCCCCCGAAGCAGCAATGAGGAAATCAAATAATCAATTGCATATATAACATATTGCATATTACCCAATATGACATAGCCCAACATGAAATGAGAGTAGTTATGTGTATCCACAAACAACCAGTAAATTGAGTGTAAAAGTATAAATCGAAAGTTTAAAAAATGAAATAGAATGCATAGAGATAGATATATTAGACATAAATGAGCTGAAGTAGACTGCAACTGGCTACTTTTCATTAAACAATTATATAGCCTACTGTGCTGGAAATGACAAATTCAAAAGAAATGGCGTTGAATTGATCAAACATCTATGTTGCACGTGGGCAACAAATTCTTTAAGGTATTCAAATGGACACCTAACACAAGCTGTGGTATTTTTAATCACCTCATATCTATGGAAAGGTTGGATGTTAAATAAAGACAATTGAATAATTGATGCCTTTTAATTATAGTGTTGACTACAATATTAAATATACTGTGGAGTGCCAGAATAATGAACGAATTTGTGTTGGAATTGTATATCATAATGCTCCTCCTAAGAATACATCATTTCATGTATTTTGGACCTGCTATCAGAAGAAGCCAGCCCCTGGAATGGGATAACATAGACTTGAAAAAGTACTCACTGCCACGTAGTTGTTTCTGCATCACAGTGACCCTATAATACAGGGTCAAACTGCCCCTGTAGGATTCTGAAAATGTAACTTTTTTTAATAAATCATTGAGGCCTCTTTATAGTTCTTTTAACAATCCACACATCAATTGTATCAAGCACATTTGTACATATGTTGCCATTATCATTTGCAAAACATTTTCTTTCTGCTTGAGTTGGAAATAGAAGATATCAACTTCCTTTCATGGAGTTGCTGGTGGTGTAGAACTGCTGATCGTGTGATTGGCAGCCCAACATGTAATGACTACACCACCACAGCCTAGAAAAGAGGATGTCCTTCAATGAGGCGGATGATCGAAGTAGCTGCAACAAGGGGTTCAAGCAAGAAAAATTGTAAGGATGGTGCAGACTCTAGAAGTGTTTTGCTGTGTAAAAATGACCACTATTATTTGGAAACTTTTAAATGGCATATAACAACCACACTAACAGAAGATATGAGACAGAGAAGCGAATATTCAGTGAAGGTTGTTGTATTGAATCTATTCAAAATTCAGAGGGAAAGATGATGAAAGAAGGAACTGGATGATGATTGCTTTGTAGTATTGAAAATTGAACCTATTTTTTTCCTTAAGTATTATGATGAATTCTGTTTTCTTTTCTTTTTTCTGTGGGTAAGTATAATAGCCACTTTATCACACATCAATTTCCTGTGGAGATCCCAATTTGGTCTCTTTTTTCACTAAATTTTTAATATTCAATTAGATAAAGTTTCACAAAGGACTAATGTAAAATGCAGTATGTAGCTACAGAGTTTAAATTGTAAAATAACATTAACAGTTCAATATTTGATAAAGATTTTGTGCTCTCTAAGCAATGTCCATGTTGTTTTAAAAAAATTCATAGTCATAGCTAATTTCATAACAATCTAATTATATGATCAATTGAAACTAAGCCAGAACTTACCATATATACTAATTGAAGAAATGGTAATGGTGGCTAAGCAAACCACTTAGAGAGCAGAGAATGTAATAACTATATAATGCATACAGCAGTACCATGTGTATGAGTGTAAACATGAGAGAGTGGCCCAGTAAATTCAACTGATTATGCAAATTCTAATGCATTTGCCTAGTAGGTAAAAGTTAAGTGGTTTGAACCCAGCAGTTGCTGAGAAGGAAAAAAAACCCTCATAATCTATTCCTGTTATGCTTATAGGCTAGGAAACCATAAAGGACAGTTTTACTCTTTTCTATATACCACATATACTCGAATCTAAGCTGACCCGAATATAAGCCTAAGCACCTCATTTTACCACAAAATTGGGGAAGCTTATTGACTTGAGTGTAAGTCTTGGATGGGAAATGCAGCAGCTACTGGTAAATTTCAAAGTAAAAATAGATACCCCCCAAAATTCCATTAATTGAGGTATCAGTATTTTAAATGTTTTTGAATATTTATTTCAAAAAAAATCCAGAAAATTGGCTCTGTATGTGGGAAAGTGGATTAAAAAATAATAGGTCCAACTGAGGCCGGTGGCGTAGTGGTTGAGTGCGGGACTGCAGCCCACAGACTTGGCAGTTCAAATCCAGCAGTGGCTCTCCAGGAGAAAGGCTGGGTAGCTCCCACAACCACCAGAGGGCAGTGATGCCCTCCCCCCAAAAAAATAAAAAAATAAATAAAATATTAGGGTATCAGCAACAACTTTAAAAGCACAAAAACCTTAGGTCAATCAGCAGTCATACCAAAACACAAGAGTTAAAATCTGTCAAAACTGGATTCCTCCTCCTCATGTGTATGTTCAAACAGAGCTGATGTGTGGTGATCAGCAAAGATATTGTCCTCATAACTGAGTTCGCAGTCATCATCATCACTGCTGTCATTCTCATACAAAGTCCTCTTTTCACTGCTGTCCATAGCATAACTAATTCTTGGTGGCATGCACCATGTCCTCTGGAATCTCTTCCCATGCATCACGAACCCAGTTTGCTATCAATCCTATGTTGAACTTCATCAGATTTCTTACTTTTGTCAGTTGGACTGTGTCAGTCTGGGTTGACTAGAGGAACAAATTTCATAGATGCGCACATGGACATAAGGGTACAGTTTATATATTAGAGAAATAGGACATCAAGAAAGCATCCCAATCCAGTCAAGTACAAAGTCATAAGTCCGATATTAATCCATATGCCTGAAATCAGTCCATAAAGTCTCCTTCCGACTCACAAAGTCACAAGTCAGTGGGTGCAGAATCCTGGTGCTGTCAGGGGTTCCCACATGGCTACTCACTTCCAAGGCCCAGCATCTATCAACAGCAGAAGCAACTCATCACTGGCAGAGGTCTCTATGGGGCCTTCTCGGCCCCAGAGATCTGGCTCCATCAGAGCAAAGCCGTGTGGTCTCTCCACCAGCTCCTACAGCTTCTCGATGCTGCCATCTTGTCTTATTCATGATTCATCATCTCTCAGATGAATTCCCAACCACTGGGGAAGATAGCTTCTCATCTTCACGAGGGAAAAATCACAAGATTTCCCAGAAGTCTCAAGAGAAAGCCATGCCCACATAGAGACCTCATTGGCTACTCAATGGCTTTCTCCAGATTAACAGGCTAGACTCCACTCCTACAACTCAATCATAAAATTAACATAAACACATGACTACCACACGGACTTGACCAGATGACATCCATTCATGCCACATCTTTCACATACTGTCTTTGAAAGGCTTATTTAAACAACACATCTAGGGGCTGCAATACAGATGTAACCCTACCTGGAAAACATGCACTGTTTCATCTTGTGCTGCATTACTCCATATGTAGCATTAGTGCATCTGTATGGGAGGTGCTAATGCAACACATGCAGTAACAATGCATGTGTATATTCTGAGCCCTCACAGGCTGCTCCATGCAAGCATAATCAGCACTGGGTACAGATAGTGGTTAATAATTTTTAAAAAATAAAACAAAGCACATTAAGTACTGTAAATAAACCAGAGTTATGCCAGTACTTCTATACAGCAATGCTGGGGCAGAGCAAGGGGGCGTGACCAAGCAGGGGTAAGAGTGTCATGGCTGCTTGGTCACAGCCCTGGAGAAGAGTGAGAGAAGACGCACGCCGCATCTGACATTCATCTGACAAGGATGCGGTGTGCCCCAGGTACCACCACACAGAAGCCGGAAGGTTCTTACCCAGTATGGCGTGAAGAACACAGGCTACTGGCTCGCTGGAGAAAAGAAGAGCGATGATGTCACAGAGGCTGCAGGCACCCACAGATGAATGGGAGGGACCGGAGAACACCTGCACTGCTCTGGAGAACAAGTAAGCCGGACCCTCACTGGAGTATAAGCCAAAGGGGGGTTTTCCAGCATAAAACAAAGTGCTGAGAAACTTGGCTTATATATAAATATATATGGTACTACCACATAGAGAGTCCCAAGGAGTTAGAGATGATGCCAGACGCTCAAATCAGAAGGCACTCAAAAGATGCCTGAGAAAGCTGCTTTCTCAAAGTCAAGTTGACTATAATGAGGAAGATGGTGTAAAGCCTGTGGGAGTACAGCCTTCGGGACCTTCCTTGGCTAATTGGACAGAGTCAAAAGGAGAAGAAACAACTGTGAAAATCAATTAGCAATCTGAAGGTCGAACCTATGAAATATGAACCTGGGAAAAATACAGCTTGTCAAAAGGAAAAGGAAAAGACAAAATGTTGTTGTTGCTGCTCTTGTTAGGTGCCATCCACAGAACGACACCACATGCAGCAGAACAAAACCCCATCTGGTGTTCCACAATCCTCCCAATTGTCCTTATGTTTGAGCCCATGGTTGCCCCAACTGGGTCAACAATCTATCTCATCGAGGATCTTCTTTTTCAGTGCCCTCCTCACCTAAGCATGGTGTCTTTATCCAAGGACTGATCTCTTCTGATAACATGAACAAAAGTCTCACCATCCTTGCTTCTGAGGAGCATTTTAACTAGACTTTTGCCAACACAGAGCAGTTCATGATATTTCCAATATTCTTCACCAGGATCTTAGTGCAAATGCAAAGATTCTTCTTCAGTCTTCCTTAGTCAATGTTCAATTTTCACATGTATGTGAGCCAAGTAAAAATACTCTTCCTTGGCTCAGGCACACGTTAGTGACTATACATTCTGTATATTCTTTCCCTCTTCTTTGGATGCCTAGAGAATCTATTGAACTTGCAACTCAAACTTGACAATTTTCCTGAATTATTTTAGTTTAAGTTATGCTGCAAAATCAGCAGACATTCCTACCAGACTGAGAAGTGATACTGATGGTAAAATGAAACAAAGGGAAACATACAACTTAGAAAATGCAAATGCTCTTCTGTTGGTAGAAAAGGGGGAGGAATAAACTTCCAGCAAGGAGAAAAAACTAATATTACCTATATCGACCCCCAAGGGAAGAGTATGCCTTTTACTATACCTGTAATAGGACATATTGGTCCCAGTTTCTGTAAAGACCCTGAAGACCCAGACTCTGTGGATACTGGAATAAGCCTCTGATGATTTTCCTCTGATCATAAATAAGGAATGGAAATAGCTTGGTTATCAACTAGAAAGCATTGTAAGTTGAATATGGTAGATGTAGTTAGGTTAAAATGTACTATCTTATCATTTGATCTCCTTTTTAACACTTTTTAAATTTGTTTTTGTTTTTAATGTATTCTGCTTTATTCTTAATTAAGAGTGTCCCATCTTTTACTTTGCTATTTTTGTTGACTTTTTTGTTGTTTTTTGGGTGTGTTTTGCTATGTATGAAATTCAGGATAGATAAATCTAGAGAATCAGTAATAGAATCAATGGTTACTTGAGGATATGGCAGGAAAGTTTGCAGGAAATTGAGAAATGGAAAATACAAAAAAGAATAAAATATGCTAAAATATATTTTGCTGATTATATAATGTACATGATATAAGCAACTCTTTAATATAATTGATTGATTGATTGAATTGTATTATATGGTAATTATGTACCAATAAAATTGATAAAATTTTAAAAAGATATACTGAGCAAATTCTTTTTTCCCCTAACTCTAGGTCTTTGCTTAATTTGTTATAATATTTTACTTTACCTTTTCAAGCTCCCCTTTGAAATTTTCTGTTCAACTCTTCAACTCTTTTCTTCCTTTTTTCTAAATTACTATTAAGAGCATGTTTCAGAATATTTTCTGGTATTCCATTTGATCTTTCCTTTCTTTTTAATGATCTTATGTTGTCTTCATAGATGATGTTCCTGATGCCATTCAACAACTCACCAATTCTTCTGTCATTTGTGTTCAATTCATCAAAATTGTTAATGACATGTTCTCAAAGTTTAGGTGGGCATGCTCTTATTTCAGTTTTAGTGGACTTGTTTTAATTTGTTTTCATTTGAACCTGAACTTCTATATGAGCAATTGATTATCTACTCCACAATTGACCTCTGGTCTGGATTTAATTGCTGATATTGATCTTCTCCATGATCTCTTCTCATACATGTTGTTGATTCAATTTCTATTTCATTTGGAGAAGTCTGCATCTATAGTCCCCTTTTGTGGTGCTGAAAAAAAGTATTTTCTATAAACAAGTATTGATCTTTCAGAATTATATCATGTGCTCTAAATCTTTTTTTCTATGATCAAGATCATATTTCCTACTATTTCCTCTTAGGTTCCATCATTTAGATTCCAGTGGGCAATAATTATCATTGTATATGTGTTAGTCCAGGTAGACTAGAGAAACAAATTCATAGACACGTATATGGATATAAGGGTAAGGTTTATATAGAAGAGGAATGGAACATTGAGAAAGCATCCCAACCCAGTCCAGCTCAAAGTCATAAGTCCAATATTAGCCCATATGCCCCATACCAGTCTATAAAGGCTCCTTCCAACTCACAAAGTCACAGGTCAGTGAGTGCAGAGTCCCGGAACTGGCAGGGGTCTCCCCCTGACTCCTCGCTTCTAGTGCTCAGGGTCCATCAACAGCATCCAGTGGTGATAGAAGCAACTCAGCACTGGCAGGGGTCTCCATGTGACTTCTCCAGCTTCAGCGGTCTGGTCTCATCAGAGTAAGGTCATGTGGCTTCTCCTCCTCCGGCTCCTCCAGCTTCTGGGATGCTGCCATCTGGTCTTGTCTGTAGTTCGTCATCCCGGAGACTGACTCCCAACAATTGGGGAGATGACCTCTCATCTCCATGAGGGAAATATTGCGAGATTTCCCAGAAGTCTCAGGAGAAAGCCATGCCCACATGGAGGCCTCATTGGCTACTCAATGACTATCTCCAGATTAACAGACTAGGCTCCACCCCTACATCTCTATCATCAAATTGACATCTCGAATACATGACCGCCACAGTATCTTTGATCAATTTCAAGCTGTATGATTGGTAAAATTCTACAATTTTTCATATTTAGTTTTATTGGCTGGTGCATAAATTTAGATGATAGTGCATTGACTGAATTTCTTTGTGTAAAGATAGACATTGTTCTGCCACAGGCAACACTAGACTTACTGATAAATCTTGACATGCCCTTTTTGATGAAGAATGCAATCTCAATCTTCTTTAATCTGTTACTCCCAGTATAGTGTATCATATGATTTTCTTATGAAGAATGGCACATAGCAGTCCATCTTAATTCCTCCATGCTTAAGACATTTGTCTGCATGTCTTCTACTTAATTTTGACAACTTCCAATTTTCCTAGATTCATACTTTGTAAATTCCAAGTTCCAATAATTAACTGATATTTGTAGATGTTTCTTATCATTTTGAGTCCTGCCCCATCAGTAAATGAAGGTCTCTAAGGTTTTACTTCCACAGGCTTTACTCTGTCTGCATTCTTATGGTTAAATCTATTTTGAGAAGGCAACTAGCACATCCTTGGTCATATTTTGCATGCCTGCTGACCTAAGGGGATTATCTTGTAGAACTATTTCTGACAAGGTTCTGCTACTATTTCTAGGATTTTCAATGTCTACCAGTGTCCTGCGCTTATTCAGGGGGTCTCCAGTCACTAATCTCTCCACAGCAGACAGTCTATTCCTTCATCAAAGACTGTTCTTAGTCTGGAAGCTCTGTGGAGAATTTTTCAGTTTAGGTGACCCTGCTGGTATTGGAAATTCTTGTGACATTTCTCCTATCATCGCAGAAACACCCAGGTAACCAAATATGACTGTCTGGCAAGAGTGGGTTAATGGTTTGAGAGGCTAAATGAATTGCATAATATCACAGACTAAACAACAC
This sequence comes from Nesogale talazaci, assembly GCA_004026705.1. Lineage (NCBI taxonomy): Eukaryota > Metazoa > Chordata > Mammalia > Afrosoricida > Tenrecidae > Nesogale > Nesogale talazaci. The sequence goes on along the minus strand of PVJH01023325.1, from coordinate 10,684 downwards.
TGTTAACTCAGAGTTAACATTGTGTTGGATGCACAATCATGGATTTTTAACAACTACTGCATCTGTGCAGTGACCAAGATTGCTTTGTTTTCATCTATATGTTTCCTTTCCTGGTCAAAAGAGACCCTGAGAGTGTATTCAATACCTGAATTTTATTCTTTCATCCTGTAGGAAACAACTGGATAGAGTCCACTTTTCATAGAAATTATCTGAAAATATGCATGCATACCTTCTTAAAAAATATATAGCATTCTACCAAAAAATCTTTAATATAGAATTTTTAAACTGACTTACATCATAAAACATATCCAACTGGAAGGACAAAAGAACTGCACACAGTGAAGACAGTCTGCTGCCTCCTTGGTGAGGTAGTTTGCTGAGGCATTTGTAGAAACAGCACTCCTTCTTAGGATCATTTCTGGGAAACAAGATATAATCCAGAGCCAGAACACTTGGCAGAAATGGATCAAGTGGGAAATTCCCAAACTTCTGGGTATTCTGCAGTATTTCAACAGGACGGGGAAGGAATGTGAATATTATCTTCCATTTCCCTTCATTGATTATGAAAGTATTCAACTACTAAAGAACAATTTACATATCAGATTGTTTCACTGCCTTCTAAGTCTCTGAAAAACTCTCACATATGACAACTATAAATTGTGGCAAAGGGATTTACCCACCTGTTCCATTGAAGCTCACACACTCACACACACATTGTGTTAGTCTGAGTAAACAAAAAAAACAAATTTATACACACTAAAATGTGTATAAGAAAGAGATGTATAGAAAAGAGCAAATGAATATTTAGAAAACATCCCAGTTCAGATCAAGTTCATAAAAATGATATTAACCCATATGTCTGATATCAATCTATAAATTCCTCTTCACACTCACACAAAACATTCAATGACACCAAATACAGGAAAATCACAGACCAGTGGGTGGAAAGTCTTGTGGATCTAGTGGCAGTAGATGCACCGCAGAGCTGGCTGGGGTCTCCATGTGGTTCCTTCAGTTTGAGGGCTCTAGTATAGTTCCATGTCTATTCTTGGCAGGAATGCCCCCCCAGGAAGTGAGTCTGTGCCCTGCAATAGAGAGCTATTTACCTCCTTAATGCACTTCCAAATGAGATCATCAAGCTGTGACCTGATTGACAAGATAAACTCCACTCCTTCACTTTTAAGTCTCAAATTTACGGAAGATTATTAACTCCAAGAGAGAAAGAGAGAACTCACAGAACTCTGAGAAATCAGCTTCCATAATTTAAAGCTTGATTTGCTTGATTAGTACTTATTTTTGACTCACAACTAAAGCAGAAGTCATCATAAAATGTAGTGACTTTCATCAAAAATATGAACTACGAACTAAAGCTAAATCTCGAGGGACATGATATCTCAAAGGAGAGTTAGTCTTTCATTGGCATCTTGCCTTCTTGCAACTTTCCAGAATTGCAAACTGGAAAAAGAAGCAGAAAATGTGTGCAGGAAAATTCTGTCTACAGACTTCAAGTTCTAGGCATTTACTTGACCTGCTGGGTGAGTGTTTCCAGGCCATAGAGCTCTGTGTCTTCAGACCCCTTACATCAAAATTAATTATTAAATAAATTGTGTTAAATCCCCTACAATAGTCCTTTTGCAACCAGCAAAGATTTAGATAAAGAGAAATTCACTACTAATTGCTTCTTCTCTCCTGGCTTAGGTGATCAAAACAATGTTCCTTTGCATATGAAGAAAGGAAATTATCCCTTCCCCAAGAATCCTCAAAGAAAATTGTTGAGAAACTCAAATAAAATTACATAATAATAATTATCAGTCACTGGTGTTTACAAATAATTTGGGTTGGGAGATAACTTACCAAATTTTTGACAACCAGATTTTTTTTTTTGGGGGGGGGGGGAGGGGGCATCACTGCCCTCAGGTGGTGGGAGTAGAAGGCCCAGCCTTTGCTCAGTGGAGCTGTAATTGAACCTCCATCCCAGTGGGCCGCAGTCCCATGCACAACCACTATGCCACCGGGGCTCAGCCAAGCAACCAGATTTTTAATTTTGTACCTATCTATTTTTTTCAAAAACTTACAGAGCTGTAAATAAAATAATAAAAGATATTGAAATTGGTGTGTTGGTCACCTCTGATGAGTAGTCAAATTTAATTTCTCAATGTTGACTGTGCTATGTATGTGTTTTCTAGAAAATGTGACATGTTATTTCTTAAAAATTACAAGGGAATATAAGTAGTAGATTTACTAAAACAACTCAATATATGCAATCTTTGTAGTTTACTGTAAACAAAACCAAATATGACATATGCTAATTTAGGTAAACATATATGTATGTATATATTTATGTACATAAGGATACAATTATGTAGGCAAATACAATTATCCTCCCAGTTTTACCCTACAGGATTCCTAAGGCCATCTCGCATGCATCTCATGAGTTGCCTCACTTTCATGAAAAGTCACTGAAACCATTAAAATTTTATCAGTGGGAAATGGGCATTTGAATGAAAGCACAAGTGACTGAAGGCCTCATGTGAAATGCATGAGCTTTTGTTGTGCAGTCACCAGAGCCAGCTCTGTTCCTCTGCTGGTTTCTCCAAGATGCCCATTTCTGGACAAACTCTTAAAAACAAACAAACAAAAGCCTGTAATTCTCCTATAAATTCCATGTTTCCTTTAAGTTAGTTAGAGTCAGTTTGTGGCTGGCCAACAGGTCTTCAGCTTACTGCTTATTATGTATGTTATTACAGACTAGCTCTGTTTCTAAATATTGTTGCTCCTCAGTAGAGGAATGATGAAATGCTTAGCTAAGAGTAGTCAAATATAAATCCAGCCATGAAAAACAAAGTGATAGTCATCATTAAATTGTGAGTAACTTTTTAAAAATAATTTCTTTTTCTTGTTGAGAATTACAGAGCAAAACATATATCAGTCATTCTCATGAACCTTATTTTTATGATCTGCAAAGTGGACATGATGACAACTGTGTTAGACCTGTGTTAATATTGAATGTGATGATGATACAAGTGACTCTCTGTTGGAGTCACTCATTGTGTCATGTCTTTTTACCTCTTGACTACCCTGTGTCCTTTTACCAGGCCAACATGGCGTTCCAGTTATCATGGTGCCTCTTCTCATACAGCACTGATATTCTAATTGCTTAAATAATAGGCTTCAAAAAGACGAACCTATTTTAAGTAATTCTATCTACTTTCTATGCTCTCTCTTACTGCCATTGAGTCAATTCTGACTGATAGTGACCCTGTAGCTATTAGGTCATCTCTGTCGCAGGAAATTCTGATATTCCATCATTGAAACTACAATTGCTTGCCACAATTGTTCTGTATCTTACGCAAGTATGAGAAATTATTCCTTTAGACCACTCAGGTTCTGAATAAAATGAGAAAAACTCTGAAGTTAATTACTTCCAACCACATAGTGGATGCTCCTTTCTAGTTCCTTCCTGGGATTCATTTCTGAAGGCCCCACCGCCTTACCCAACATGATCTCCTCGTCCTTTCTAATCACCATCTATCTCCAACATCTAGAATTCACACAATAGAAATGGAACTACTAACTTCCATATTTTCTGCTTGTAGATGGATTTGCCCACAATGTTTTCTTAACTTTTAAAATGTATTTTATCCTGTCCTAGACGGTTGCCAAAAAAACGTTTTTGCCCAAAATCTTTGAGTCAGTGGCTCCATGTAGGCCCAGTTTAATCTGTTGCATGAACTCATACAAATTAACTGACACTTTTGGTCCATGACTCACCATGTCCTCTCAACTCACATGAATATGTCTTTGTCAGTCTGTGGATTCAAAGGAGTGATTGGGATGTCAACCATAAAGCTGGATGATTTTATCTTAGATCTTATTGTTTCCAATTAGTCTCTTTTTTGCCATATTTCAACTTTAGTCATTGCCGATTCTCTCTGTTATTTAAAAAGCATTTTATAAATGGAGTTCTTTGTCAAGGTCTTACTCTTATTGCCTTAAACAAATATATTTCAGAATAACAAGAGATGAGTTGAAGCAAATGTATCTGAGTTATTCAATGTAAGACTGATGAGCTTAGTAAACTTCCACTTAATTCACAATAACACAGATATGTATGTTTTATATGCATATTTCTCTTCAAGCTCTCACTCATAATGTTTTTGTTACCTACTGACTGATTTCTACATTTAAGTCCCTACGTTTGTTTTTATTGTTGTTTTGTTTATGTTACTTTTGATTAACCTTATTTAGAGGTGACTCATTGCAAAATGGCAATTCAAATTACCCATAGTATTTTACCACAGGTATAGGAATCGGGACATTTATTGGCACATAAAGGTGGGGTTGGAAAATCATAACACAACAACATATATATGAAACATAAGCATTTGAAGAAATTTGCTAATTTTTCCAGAAAACTATTCAAAGAAGAATGTGTTTTCATTCCATAATTGTAGTTCTGATTCTCAGATAGAAATAATCTGGCAGGGGGGAGGTTGTGGGGGGGTGGCTTAAATTTAAAAAAAAAAAAAAGAAATTCAGCAAGTAGTTTCCTTTCATTCAAATCTGCATTCAACAGAAAGCTTCCCTAGTCGTTATTTGGTTTCCTGAGCTCATCTTCAGATTAACTCCCAGCACAGTGTTTGACACAGAAGAGATTTTCAAGAAGTATTTGTTTGTTTACAAGAAGTATTTGTTTCAAAAATGAAGGATGCTATTTGTGGAAGGGAGCAGATAGCAGACCACGGCGTCATCCTCCAACTTCTCTATTGTCGTGATGATAGCCTGACCTGCGTATACCCTCAACTCTCCTGTACCTGTTCTAACCCGCCTCCCACCACCCTCTACGTCTATGCTACATTTGATGATTCATTGAAGGGGGCACACAGAAATCACAAACAAAGCTCATCTGTCTGGGGATAATAAAGAAGCTAATAAGTTACCCCAAGTTAAGGGCAATAAACAGTAAAGATGCAATCAAGGGAGGACAGGAAAACCTCTCCTCAGCCAGCAATTATTTCTCTCTGCAACCTTAATCCTATCCATAACCATTGTAGAGAACTACCACCAAAATTGGATTATCTTCACAGCGTTATACATCACATAAGAAAGCATGTGTAGAAGAACCACACCAATTGACTGCAGGTCACTTTTAAAATGATTACACCTTTTATATCATCAACTGTGTAGGAGACTTAACAAATGAATGATAATTCAGTAAGGTTGATCACTGAGCTGAAACTGCATAATTCATGGTTGCCTACAGATTACTCTGAATTTTGAAAGGCTGTAAGTAATAAATATCAAGTATTCATTAGCTCTTAAATGTTTGTATCCACTAGTATTATTACTCCCAATATTTTTAAAGCACTATGAAAGAAATTCAGTCAAATTGGTTGTTATATGTCCTAGACAATAATTCAATTGAGATAGCAAATATGGATACTACTATAAAATTCAAGAACATCAAAATTCTATCAAAACATTGCTATTGCAATAGAAAGGTAGTCATAGTAAGGAAAAATGGTAACTCAATAATAAAGAAAGAATTCTGGAAGGTGTAGCTTTAGGTCAACTTTTAAGGGAGAAAAACTTAGGTTCTTAGATCTCCTACATAAGAATTTGTCACACAAAAAAAGAATTTGTCTATCTTTCATACCAGAATAGCAACAATATTTTGATTATAAAGGGAAACCTTTGGAAGCTAGAACCTGAGGGGCTTGCCTGTTTTCCTGTGTCTTGCAGTGTTTCCACTTTAGAGAAAGTGCACTTTTCTATCACTATTAGTGGAAAATAATTTTCCTTCACTCACAGGTTTCTACCTTCCACAGATTCTGGCTTCAGTAAACAGCAATAGTTGCAGACGTATCTGACCTCCTCTGCCTTCTCAATTGCTATGAGACAAGGGTCATACATGTCTCCATATCTTCCTCCTACTCTACTTGTTCTAACACTAATCATTCCTCTCTAACCACTCCACATCTTTGCTGGGTTCAATACGCCACATAGAGGTCACAGACAATATTCATGTGTTATTCCGGGTAGACTAGAGGAACAAATTCATAGACATGCATATGGACATAAGGAAAAGGTTTATATACAAGAGGAACAGGACATTGAGAAAACATCCCAGCCCAGTCCAGTTCAAAGCCATAAGTCTGATATTAGCCCATATGCCTGAAATCAATCTATAAAGTTTTCTTCTGACTGACGATGTCAGAAGGTGCAGAATTCCGGCATTGGCAGGGGCCTCCACATGGCTCCTTGCTTCCAGGGCTCAGGGTTCATCAACAGCATCCCGTGGTGGCAGAAGCAACTCATTGCTGGCAGAGGTCTTCATGTGGCTGCCCCAGCTTCAGAGGTCTGGCTCCATCAGGGCAAATCCATGTGGTCTCTCCGCCGGCTCCTTCAGCTTCTCGAACGCTGTCATCTTGCCTTGTCTGTGATTCATCAGCTCTGAGACTAACTCTCAACAACTGGGGAAGATAGCTTCTCATCTTTACGAGGGAAATATCGGGAGATTTCCCAGAAATCTCAGGAGAAAGCCATGCCCACATGGAGGCCTCATTGGCTACTCAATGGCTATCTACAGATTAACAGGCTAGACTCCACCCCAATCAGAAAATTAACATAAACACATGACGGCCACAATTCACAAGTAAAAGGATTTATTAGGAAAATCAATAAGTCGCCAAAATCAGGGTCAGCAAGAAGTAAGGATGCAGTCATTGTCTCTTCAGCCAGCAACCTCCCTCTCCTGTTAGCCTCTCAGTCACACGGCCTCTTAGTCTGTGCTTTCATGGGTCAGGAAGAGAGCCTGCCTGTCACTCTGTCCTCCAGTATCTCAGGCCAGGTGAGGAGAAGGTGCCCTGCAGTCTCAGTGCTGCTGTTCTGAGTCTCCATGCTAAAATCCCTGATACATCGGGTCTTGGAAGCCTCCATCACTTCAGACAGAGATCTTGAATGTGCTCTTCCAGGGTCTTCCAAGCTGTTCCTCTTTTCTGTCTCAAAGATGGTTCATTTTTACAGATAGAGAGGTCGTTACAAAAGTTATTGATACCCTTTGGGTGTTACACAGGCCCTGTTTGCATCCTCTCACCCAATCATTCAGTGTCAGTTAAAGACTTGGGTAGAAAAAACATAGTAGGGAATTTCACTTTGTCACGTGACTATCATAAGTGTTTAAGTACCATATTGAATAACCCTCCCCCCTCGCATGCGTGCACACACACACACACACACACACACACACACAAGGATGAAAGATTAATCAGGAAAGAATTGTTTATACAACATTATAAATGGAGATAAATCAAACTCCTGTGCAAATCTAAAATGAACAGTGTCAAAGATGTTACTCAATTAATTAATTAGTGAGAGAACAACTATGATATCATATCCAGTTCAAAGAACATTCATTGTAATGAAATAGCTGGATTGGGGCGGGGGGGTGGAATTAAAATATGAGTATGGTCTTACAAGACAGAGAACCATATATTTATGTTTGTCTTTTATAGGGAAGCAGTTTTTATGTCTTTAGATAAAAATCGATACTCTACTTAACTATCTGTTTCAGCTGATGCTGATGTTAAGTGCTACAAAACTGAAAGGTGTTCAGCTCCTAAAGAGTCAAACCCAACTCTTCTAAGGAAGTTACTTGGGAATCTCTTTTGTCTATTTCCAAACTACAGATAAATTTTCTGTCAAAATTAATCTTCCTTATTGTTTTGGGTTAGGGTGAGCTAGAATTCACTCAAGAATATTAAGCTGTTTTATTCTGTTTTGTGATTCTACTTATCAAGCTCCCATCCCCCAAAATTATTGCATTATATTTTTAAAATTCAGTGTGTACTTTTTCAGGGTAGCTTCTAATCTGAGCTTGCATGTTTGGAAAAAAAATAAAACCCACTGCCATTCAGTTGATTCTGACTCATACCCATAGAAAGATTTCAGAGACTAAATCTTTTTTTGTTTTGTTTTGTTTGGTGGTGGGGAGGGGAGGGCGATCACTACCCTCTGGTGGGAGTAGGAGGCCTAGCCTTGGTCCTGGAGAGCTGCTGCTGGATTTGAACTGCCAACCCAGTGGGCCGCAGTCCAGCACACAACCTCAACGCCACTGGGGGCTCAGCCCATGACTCAATCTTAATGAGAGCAGACAGCCTCGATTTCTCTCACAGAGATGGGCTAAAGCCACTCACCTTGAGGTTAGAAGGCCAATAAATAACTAACAGAAGAGGGTGAAAACACAAAAAAAATATTACAGAGCTTCTGCAAAGATGGTTGACTGGGCGGACACTCTATATAGATCTTCTACACAAAAGACATCAGAAACCAAAGGAAACAAATAAGGATTATAACAGTGGAAACCTAAGCTTCAGAGAAATTGAATACTGACTAGAAGATAACCAACAGTGTGACCAGAGTAGAAACATGGATGGATTGTAAGTTTACTGTATATTTTTTCTTTCTAACCACTTTTGTTTTTATTTTAATTTGTTTTTAACTTTTTAGTTATTGAATTTTATTGGTGTTTGTATTCTTCTCCCTCTCCATTGTCCCATTGATAGGAATCAGCAAATTGTGATCCTAAATCCATATACCCAGCAAAAGTGTCCCTTAAATACATTGTGAAATTAGGACATTTCTAGATAAACATAAATTCAATTGGTTTTAAAATGTTTTAAAGATCATTCTTACCAAAATTACTAAAGAGATTTCTTTGGACAGAAAACCAGTAAGAGTAGACAAAAACCTGAGTCAGCATAAATATATACAAAGGAAAACCTAAAAGACCAAATAAAACTTTTAGGAACAAAAAGTCAATTTATAACAAAAACAATTATAAATAGTAGAAATAATATAGTTACAGAACTTCCAAATGAAGAGAACATGAAGTAGTTTTCAAGCAGGATAAAATGTATTAAATTTGGCCAGAAATTAATATATCAGAGGGAAACTCAAACAAAATGAGTAAACCTGATCTATATTTTTATTTTTTCTTTTTTATCATTTTATTGGGCGCTCATACATTGCTTTCCATCATACATAGTTCAATACATAGTTACATACACTGTGCCAAGCACCCCCACTTGCCTGTCCTCATTGACATTCTCCCAACATCTGCCCCTCCACTTGGGCCCTTGATATGGGCCCCCCTTCCTTTCCCCTCCAACCTTTCCCTCCCCACCAGGCCTCATTACTCTGCAATCATTATTGTTTTGTCCTATCTTATGCTATCCGACATCTCCCCTTGCCACTCCTCCCTACGTCCGCCCTCCAGATAGGAGACAGTCTGCAGATCCCCACAGCTGGCTTCCTTCTGCACCCCACCCTCCTTCCACCCATCCAGCAACTTCACTCCCACCACTGACCCTGAAGGGTCCATCTACCCCGAGTTCCCTCGTTTCCAGTTCCCACCTGTACCAGTGCACCTCCTCCAGTCTAACTGGAATTGCAGGGCAGATTTGGGGCTGTGATGGTTGGGGGGAGGAAACCTTCAGGAAATAGAGGAAGGTTTTATGCTTCATTGCTACCTCACTGGCCCATCTCTCCCCCGTGACTCCCCTGTAAGGAGGTATCCAATTGCCCACAGGTGGACTTTAGGTCCCCACCCTGCTCTCCCCCTCATTCTTACTGATTTCATCCTTGTTCTTTGATATTTGATGTCTGCTACCATCGACCCCTCATGATCACACAAGTTACTGCGCTTCTTCTATGTGGGCTTTGCTGTTTCTGCACTGGATGGCCACTTGTTCACCTTCTAGCCTTTAAGATCCCAGCTACTTTATCGTTTGGTGACTGGGTGCCATCAGTTTCCTCAGCTCTGTCTGCCTCTGCACACTTTTGTCCTCAGCGATCATGACAGGATGGTGGGTACTTAACGGTATGTTTTTTTGTTCTTTGATGCCTGATAGCCTGGTTCTTTCCACTCCTCATGGTCACAGACTGGTGTGTTTCTTCTATGGTAGGCCTCGTTGCACTGTTTCCTCATCCTCAGGCCTTTGAGACCTCAGGCATTATGTCTTGATAGCCGGGTACCATTAGCCATCTTCACCACTCTTTCTCCTGTCCCCACTTATCCTCGTTGGTCATCTCAGGATAGTGCATAGACAGTAATACTGATTTTTTCCCTGTTTGCTGCCTGAGACCTGATCCGTTTGCCTCCTCTCGGCCACACTGGCTGGTGAGCTTCTTCCGTGTGGACTTGGGTACTTCTCAGCTAGTTGGCTCTTTATCTTCAGGCTTTGAGCCTCCAGACTGTCTATCTTTTGATATCTGGGTGCCATCCGTTTTCTTCACCACATTCACTTATGCACCTATTTGACTTCAGTGATCGTATTGTGCCGGTGAGCATCATGGCCAGATTCATAGAACAAAATGTTCTTGCATTCAGGGAGTGACTGGGAGGGGCCCCAAGGTCCAGCTGCTGCCTTAGTACGAAGCCTATAACTATATGTTTCTGAATTTATTCCCACCTTTTCATAGATAATTATTATTACATCCATAGATGCTTGTGTTTAGACCTCTTTGCCTTCTTGTGCTCTTTGCCTTCTCATTCCTTCCTCTATTTCCTTCTGCCTTCCTCCCATCCCTCTTTGGTGGTCAGTCTTCATTATCTATATTTTTTAAAAAATAAAGTCATAATCATTCTCAAACCCTTGACTGTCATCAAACTACTTCTGATTCA
>PVJH01023324.1:0-34991 GCA_004026705.1 Nesogale talazaci | reverse complement strand
ATGAGACCTCTGTGTGAGCATGGCTTTCTCCTGGGAATTCTGGGGAATCTGGCTGTATTTCCCCATTGGAGGTGAGAGACTCACTGCTCAGTCGCTTGGAGACACTTGACACAAGGCTGACTCCCTATGAGACATCGTGGAGGAAAAGTCACATGGGCTTACCCAGATGGAACCAGGCCTCTGAAGCAGAAAAAGCCAGGTAGAGACTCCTGCTGGTGCTGACATGCTTGAGAAGTCACAGAGAGGTCCCTGCAAGTGCTGAGATGCTTCTACCATCACTGGATATGCAAGATGCTGCACCCACTGGCCTGTGATTGTCCTGAGGTCATTGCATATGCCTTATGAATCTGAAGAGGACTTATAGATTGGTATCTGACATATGGGCTAATATCAGACTTATGACCTTGGACTGGACTGAGTTGGGATGTTTTCTTAATGTACAGTTGCTCTTATATATAAAACTCTTCCTTCTACACATAAAAATTTCTATGGATTTGTTTCTCAAGTCTACCCAGACTAACGCAGAGTTCTATAAAAGAAATCAAGAAAAAATACAATTTAGAGTGCACACCCAAAAGATTTAATACCTACGATTATACCTAATCAGAGAAACAAAAGACTTGTATAAGAAAAATTATAAAACACTACTACTAGAAACCAAAAGAAACACCTATATGGAGGGATACATTATGCTCATGAGTGGAAAGTGTTTACATTGTGAAAATGTCAATACTACCCAAAATGAGACATAAATATAAAGCAATTTCAATACAGAGCATCATTCTTCAAACAGCTTGAAAAATAAAGCATTAACTTTGCACAGAAAGTAAAAAGGCCCAGACTAAGCAAGATACTATTAAAGAAGAAGAACAAGGTAGGGAATCAGAAAGTCTGGTGCTAGAACAATAATAGATATTTAGGTCAATGGAACAGAATAGAAAATCCAGAATAGAAAATGAGCCCCGGTGGTGTAGTGGTTGTGCGCAGGACTGCGGCCCACTGGGATGGAGGTTCAATTCCAGCTCCACGGAGCAAAGGCTGGGCCTCCTACTCCCACCACCTGAGGGCAGTGATGTCCCCCCCCCCCAAAAAAAGAAAATCCAGAACTAAATCAATCCACATAAGACAACTAATTTTTGACAATGTCCTGGAATGCATTAATTAGAGAAGAGAACGTCCCTTCAACAAACTGTGCTGGCAAAATTGTATTTTCACTTGAATAAAGAATGAAATAGGGCCCATACCATACTCCATATACCAAAAACTCAGGATAGACAAAGACCTAAATGTAAACCACAGAACTATAAAAATATAAATAGGGGCTGAGCCCCAGTGGCATAGTGGTTGAGTGCAGGACTGCGGCCCATTGGTTTGGCCATTTGGTTCAAATCCAACAGCAGCTCTCTGGGAGCAGGGCTGGGTAGCTCCCATGACCACCAGAGGGCAGTGATACCAAATATAGGGCCTCTTAAATGGCATAAACTCCCTATCAAATGCAATGAAGCAAATATAAACACACCTGCAGCAGAAGACAACCTAGATGACTAAGACCTCCTAAAAATAAGACACTTATGGGCATCAAAAGAATTCAAACAAAGAGGGGCTGAGCCCCAGTGGCGTAGTGGTTGTGCGCGGGACTGCGACCCACTGGGTTGGAGGTTCAAATCCAGCAGCCAGGCTGGGCCTCCTATTCCCACCACCAAAGGGCAGTGATGCCCCAAAAAAACAAAACAAAACAAACAAAAATGTACAGTCTAAAAAAAAAAGAATTCAAACAAAGAATAAAATGAGAACATGCAAATGGGGAAAACTTTTTGACAATGACATTAGGTTAGACAAAGGTCAAATCCCTAAAATCAAAAGAAAGCATCAGCATCTTAACAAGAAAAAGATAATCCAATTTAAAAAGAGACAGAGGACATCAACAGTTCAGCAAAACAGACATGTAGACAGCCAACGAACATGAAGAAATGCTTATGAGCATTAGTTATTGAGAGATGCAAATCAAAGTACTGATTTGATACCTGGTCACCCCAGCCTTGATACCGAAGTTTAACGCCCCCCCCCCCAAAAAAAAGAAAAACCCAAAATAACAATTGGTGGAGAGAGTGCTGTGTGAATAAAGCCCTCATACACTGTTGATCGGACTGCGTGCACACTTGGTGGAGAGAAGTGTGGCATTTTCTCAAGCAATTGGAAAAACAAACACCATAAGACAAAGCAGTTGTACTAACTCTATGTCAGTAAAGAAATAAAGAACATAACACAAACAGATGCATGCATACCTCTGTTCCTCACAGCATTATTCATAATAGCAAAATAATATTCATGAGTGGAAATATGGATAAGCAAACTTTGGTATACATACATGATAGAATAGTCTGCGTCATTAAAGAATAATGATAAATTGGTGAAACATCTCATGACGTGGAAGGACTTGGAGGGCACCATGCTGAATCAAGGTAGTCAATATCAACAGAACAAATACTGCCTGAAACCACTTATATTAAAAACAACAAGAAAAGATTTTCATTCCAAAAGAAACATACTTTGATGATGACGAGGAGTGGGAAAGAAGGGAGGGAGGAAAGTAATAGGCTAAAGCTGCAGTTCTCAACCTGTGCGTTACAACCCCTTTGGGGGTCACATTTTCACCTAAGACCATCGGAAAACACAATTAGATTTCCATTACCATTCATAACAATAGAAGAATTACAGTCATTAGGTATCAATGAAAATAATTTTATGGTTGGGGGTGGTGTCAGCGCAGCATGAGGAACTGTATTAAAGGGTCTCGGCTTTAGGAAGGTTGAGAACCACTGGGCTAAAGGGTTGTTGTTAGGGGCCATTGAGTTGGTCCCAACACATAGAGACCCTAGGTACAAAAAAAAACAATAAACGACCACTCTTGTGCCATCTTCACAATCGTGCTTATTGTTCCCATCGTTTCAGCCTCTGTGTGATCCCCTCTTGCCAAGGACCACCGTATCTCTTCATCAAGCACAGTGTTCTTTGCAGTGACTCTCCTTCCCGAACAAGTGCATAAGATGAAGTCCGCTAAGGAACTTTCTAGTTGAATGTTTTGCTAGATAGATTTGTTTATTCTTTTAGCACACCAATTACTTCCAAGATTCTTACCAACACTATTGTTTAAGCACATCGATTCTTCTGCAGACTTCCTTATTCAATGTCCAATTTTCACATGCCATTGAGGCTATTGAAAATACCATGGCACACATTAGTCCTCAAAGTAACATCATCGCTTTTAAACACTTTAAAGAGTCTTGTGTAGCAAATTTACCCCGTGCAAAGCACCATTTGATCTTCTGCTTCCATGAGCAATGATTGCAGATCTAAGCAAGACAAAATCCTCGAAAGCTTCCATCTCTTCTTTTAGCATGATGTGTATCATGATGTGTTTATCATGAGGTTGACCTACTGATCGATTTGGTTTTTACATGGACTTGTAACCCATACTGATGGCTATGATCCTTGATCTTCATCACCTAGTGCATCAACCCCTCTTCACTTTCAGCCAGCAGTGTTGTCATCTGTATATCACAGATGGTTAATAAGTCATCCTCCAATCTTAATGCCACATTTTTCTTGATATGATCTAGTTTCTCTCATTTTTTTGCTAAGAATAGGAAAGTAGTGATATAAGGAGGGTGGAGTGAAGATGGAGTAAAAAGGGGGAACCAATTGCAGGAATCTACATGTAACCACCCTGGGGTACAGACAACAGGAAAGCAGGTGAAAGGAGACATCAGACAGTGTACTATATGACAAAATAATGATTATTTGTAGATTATTAAGGGTTTATGGGGGAGGGGGAGAGAGGGGAAATATGGGGAGCTGATACCAGGGGCCTAAGTAAAAGGAGCATGGTTCAAGAATGATGATGACAACAAATGTGCAAATATGGTCTGCAAACAATTGATGTATGTATTGATCATGATAAGAGTTGTATGAGTCCCCAATAAAATTATTTAAGTAAATATTTTTTAAAAGAATACAGATTGTGACTCCACCACACTGAGGCAAAACACTAAGGCTGCATGTAACAGAACAGCAATGGGAGCAGAGCAAGGAAGTCCCAAGGAAATATCAAAAATAGATGTTTGGGGCCAGGGCATGTCACTCTATCAGATTTAACTGGAGAATACTTCAGGAGGTTAACAGACAGACCTTGAACAACTTACAGGTTTCTCTTTTTGGTGTGTCATTGGCTTTCTGTTGTTCTTGTTGCTTTGCTTTTTTGTTGTTGCTGCTTAGTTTTACTCTGTCTTATTTTTGTGCATATTATTATCTCTGCAAGTATATCTAAATAAGATAGGTGGGATAAACGATCTGGAGGACAAAACAACAGGACCAATGGTTCTGGGGTGGGGCATGAGAGAGTAGAAGGTGGGGGAAATGAAGTGGGTGTTAACAAACCCAGGGAGAAGGAAACAACAAGTGATCCAAAACTGATGGCAATATGGGGCCTGGTACAGCTTAATCAAGGACAATGTAACAGAGGAATTACTGAAACCCAAATGAAGGCCGAGCATGCTAGTGAGATAAGAGGGAAAAGTAAAGGGAAATAAAAGAAAGAACTAGGAGGCTAAGGGCATTTATAGAGATCTAAATACAGGTATGTACATATTTATATATGATGATGGGGAAATAGATCTATGTGCATATATTAATAGGTTTACTTTTAAGGTAATAGATGGGCATTGGGCCTCCACTCAAGGACTCCCTCAATGCAAGATCACTTTGTTCTACTAAACTGGCATTCCATTATGCTCACCTTCCCAACACAATTCCTGAAGACAAAGCAGGTGCATAAGTAAATGTGGTAAAGAAAGTTGATAATGCCTGGCTATCAAAAGATATAGCATCTGGGATCTCAAAGTCGCAAAGATAAACAAGTGATCATTTATGGGAGAAGCAACAAAGCCTACATGGAAGAAACACAGCAGCCTGTGTGATCACAAGGTGTCGATGGGATCAGGCATCAAAGAACAAAAATTCATATCATTGTGAATAAGGGAATAAGGGGAAATGTGGAATGGATACTCAAAGCCCATCTGTAGGCAACTGGACATCCCTTACAGAATGGTCATGGGGAGAAGACAAGCCAGTCAGGATGCAGGAAAGATGAAACATAAAACTTTCCTCGAGTTCTTTAATGCTTCTTCCCCCACCCCACCATCATGATCGCAGGTCTAACTAACAAATCCAGCTAGACCAGAGTATGTACACTGTACAGCTAGGAACTGGAAATACAAGGAATCCGGGACAGATAGACCCCTCAGAACGCAAGAATAGGGTGCAGGTGCTGGGAGATTACAGGGAGGTGGGGTTTTGGGGAACCAATAACAGGGATCTACATATGGTCCCCTCCCTGAGTGGGGGGGTGCATGAAGGGAGATGTTGGACAACATAAGATATGAGAAAATAATAATTTATAAATTATCAAGTGTTGCGAGGGCGGGCAGGGAAGAGAAAAAAATTAGGAGCTGATACCAAGGGCTCAAGGACGAAGAAAATGTTTTGAGAACAATGATGGCAACAAACGTACAAATGTGCTTGACAGAATGGATCAGTGTATAGATTATAACAAGAGTTGTATAATCCCCCATAAAATGATTTAAAAAAAAAAAAGATTGGTGGGATACAACCCTGACTCAAACCCTTCCTGATTTAGAACCGTGCACTATTCCTTTGTTCTGTTTGCAAAACTGCCTCTTGGTCTATGTACAGATTTAGCATGTGTACAGTGAACTTCTGGAATTCCCATTCATCTCAATGCTCTCTATAGTTCATTGTGTTCCACATAGTCGAATGCCCTTGCATAGTCATGTAATCTCGTTCTGGTATTTTCTGCTTAGAGAACTTAATGTCCAGGACCTCAGAGAGTCTGATGTCCATCTGATGGCAGCAATGGTATCCCTTATTCCATATTATGTTAGTCCAGGTAGACTAGAGAAACAAATTCATAAACACACATATGTGTATAAGGTAAAGTGACCAGATGTCCCGCTTTTGGCGGGACAGTTCCGAATCTAAACAATTTTTCCTATATCCTGTGGCATTTTTTTTTAATCCAGATTTTTGGAAAGAATGCAATAACAAGCTATAGGGAACAATGGGAGAATGGGAAGGGAACATACCCTCTTTAGCACCCCCTCCACTCCCTGGTCAATGGTGTCCCACTTTACCAATGTTAAAATCTGGTCACTTTAGTATAAGGAAAAGATTTATATACAAGAAGAATGGAACACTGAGAAAGCATCCCAACCCAGTCCAGGCCAAGGTCATAAGTCTGATATTAGCCCATATGTCCAATACCAGTCTATAAAATCTCCTTCCAACTTATGAAGCTCTTGCAGTGACACCAGGACAACTACAGATCAGGAGGTGCAGTCTTGTGTGTCCAGCTGGGGTAGAAGCATCTCGGTGCTGGCAGGGGGTCTCTCTGTGGCTTCTCCGGCCCCAGAGGTCTGGTTCCATCAGGGCAAGCCCATGTGGCTTCTCCTCCAGCTCCTGCATTCTCCAGGAATCAGGATCAATCAGTATGCTGTCATCTCATCTTGTCAGTAGTTCGTCTCTGTCTCTCTCCTCCAATTGGTAAATACTGTGAGACTTCCCAGAATTCTCAGCAGAAAGTCATGTCCACACAGAGGACTCATTGACTATCTCCAGTGTTGCAGGTTAGACTCCACCCCTACACTTCCAATCATGAAATTGACATCAAGTACATGACCGCCACACATATCTTATTCTGAAACTAGCCAGAACCACTACTTGTCAAACATTTGGTCACCTTGTGGTGGTTTGTGTGTTGGAAGCTATGTCACTGATGTGTCCAATGCCAGCAGGGTCACCAAATCTGAAGAAGTTTCAGGAGAGTTTCCAGAGTAATACACTACAAAGAAGAAATTGGCTGTTCACTTCAGAGTAGTTGACAGTGAAAAACTGTGGCTAACATGGAAATGTTGTCAGATACCGAAGTCCTAGTGAGTATAAGCAGAACATTGTCAGAGATAGTGCCAGAAGATGAGTCCATCAGGTCAGAGGCATTCAAAATATAGCTGAAGAAGAATTGCCTTTCCAAAGTGAAGTCGACCTTAATGACACAAATGGAGTTAATGACACCAGTGGGAGGAAAACCTTCAGGACCTTCATTTGCTGATGGGGAGCAACTCATGGTAAAAGGAAACAGTTTCAAAAATCTACTAACAATTGGACCTGGGAATATACAAAAGATGAATCTAGGAAAATTAGAAGTCTTCAGAAATGAAATGGAACACCTAAAGATTGATATCTAAGGCATTAGTGACCTGAAATGAACTGATACTGGCCATTTTGAATCAGAAAATCATATGCTTTACTAAGTTAGGAATGACACAACCAAGAAGGATGGTGTTGCATTCATTGTCAGAAAGGACATTTCAAAATCTACTTTGAAATACAAAGTATTTATATCTGTGATAGGCTTATATCTACCTGCATACAGGGAAGTCTAATCAATGCAACTATTATTCATATTTATGCACTAAACACAAAAGCTAGTGAGGCAGATAGTGAAGAATTCTACCAACATCTTTAGTCTCCAGTAGATCAAACATGCAATCAAGATGCATTCATAATTATTGGTGATTGAAATGTAGAAGTAGGAAACAGGAGGAAGGAGCAGCATCAGGAAAATACGACCTTGGTTATAGAAACAAAGCTGGTGATTACATGCTAGAATTTCCAAGACCAAAGACTTCATTGCAAATTCCTTTTGTCACAACACAAATCTCAACTACACACATAAACTTCTTCAGGTGAAGTTTTACAGAACACAGTCACTAACTTTCTTTGGTGCAAAGGTCTTTTCCCTGGGAACCTCCTATGCTCAGGGAAACTCTGATGCCAAGACACATTAAGGTCTCCAAGGGGCACAAATCCTACAATGGCTAAAAGGAGACAAAGACCATCCTCTAGACCCGAGAGGGAGAGAAAGGCTTCACAAGGAGCTATTGCTATGAATTTAGATATCAAGCCTCCAAAACTGTGGGAGTATAAAGGTCTGTTTGTGAACACCACTCACTTGTAGTATTTAGGTGATAGCAGTGTGTGATTGCCAACATTAAAGAATTCACATTAAAACAGCAATGAAATGCCACTAACATATTAGAACTTTATCAATTTTTATTCTGAATTAATTTTACATTCACATACATAATACAGAGCGATACCGTGCATCCTCCACCTACTACCTCCTGATGTTTACAGCTTACAAAGCTATAGTAACTATCACAACCATGATCTAACCCAAGTGTAACCAAGAATCAAAGTGGTACAATCACAAGAATCCCACCCACAAGAATAATGAGGGTCACGCTTGCCTGATTATTTCATCCATGTTTCTGTGCCCTGGAAACTACTAATCTAGTCTTCATGGCTAGCGTTTTGTAATTGCAATACTGTTACATAAATTAAATTTCACAGTGCATTTACTTTTACTTTTAATTATTATATTTCAGTGGGATATACTTCACACAGCATACAATGTAATCATCCCATTATATAAAGATTTCCACAATTCTCACCATTGTCCATTTGAGAACCTTTGTGCTCCACATGTGTGAGTGAGCCAGTTTCTCTGCAGCTTGCCAGAATTTGATGTTGCTACTAATTTTAAATTTTAGCCATTCTGATAAATGCACAGTATTTTAACCTAACATTTTGTGATTATCTTTTCTCTACTTAACATGTAAATTTCACGTTATTTATCAAATGAATAAAAATCAGAATTCCTTATGTGTTCCATCCTGAACACATTACACTGAGTAAACAAATCACAAAAAGACAAAATATAGGACTCCACTGATATGAAACATCTAGAATAGTTGAATGTATACACATCAAAGGTGGTTATCAGGGGGAGGAAGAAGAGAAGCAGAAGCGCAGGGGGACACTGAGCTTCTGTTAAGGGTGATGGAAAATTTTGGAAACAAATAATATTGATGATTATAATCAAGACTATTAATGTCATTCAATCGTATATGTGAAGAATGTTGAAATGGCAAATTGTATTACATATATATTGATTATAATATTTTAACTGGACAAAAATGCACATTCTCTGTATTGGGATTCTGACTCATAACAACTCAGTAGCAAAGTCAAATTGTTCCATTTGAAGTGATAAATAGCTACAGGAGTCGATTCATCTCTGTCCTGTGAAACAGCTGGCAGACTTGACATGGCGATCTTGCAGGTAGCAGGCCAAAGCTGAAACCCACACTATGCCACCAGGGCTCCTAGAAGGCACATGCGCAGACCTAATTACAAACTGACACCGCAGAATCATTTTGGAGAACTCGGAATATCAGACAGGTGATTTCTTATTAACAGCCTTAACTTGGGAGCTATGGGTGAAGAGCATGCACGCATGTGTGATCAACATCGGGGACAGTAAAAGGCAGTAAGCCAGAAGATAAATGAAACTTCGTCACTGGCAAAATAGGCCAGACAAAGTGTGTTGTGTTTCCTTGATCCACGCAGACCACCTGCCTCTCCTGACTGGATGCTAGCCCAGCTCCTGGGCAGAGGAACACCACAGTTACTTGCTGAAAACCCTGGGTTCAAAAGTTGGGTTTCCATAACCTTTGCAAGGTCTGGACTTTGGCCTGGCCACCATTGTGCTCACCTGGGGGCTGGGGCGTATCTAGTCCTCAGAGATTGTGGCTTTTCCAGAAGCTGTCTGAGAGGTCTAGGTAACAGATCGAAAACACACAGGCATAAGGACCCACACAGAACCCCTGAGAGGTACAATAAAATGTTTCAAGTTCGGTGATCTCCTATTTGTCACAATTAGTTGCTTTTACTTATTCTAGAATTTACTACAAAAGGAAACATGTCATGGACTGTTTTGTACCTGGATCCCTTTTTTTTTTTTTTTTTGCATCATTTTGTATTCATCTATAGTTTTGGTTTATTTTGTTGCTATGTTTGCTATTTTTGTTCATTCTTTGTTTTAACAAGTGTTCTATTGTGTGGACATATCACAAATTGTTTATTCATTAATCTATGGGCATTTGATTCTTTCAGACTCTCTCTCTCTTTCCTTAAACTTTGGAATAGGTTAGCCTGGAGGTCAAAAACATTTACTTTTTTTACAGTAACAATCTACTTAACAAATAAACAATTTTTACAGTAATAAAATAATGACAAAATTAAATTTTCACATTGGTTTTCATCTCTGTAAATCACCAGAAAATATGATCAATTGTCTTCTCACAGATACAGTGGTAGGTCTTTAAGCAATCAATATTGGCTATTCTTGTTGATGTCAAAAATGCACATTGTTCTGCCCCCGATGACAAGTTTATTGGAATATAATTACTGTAGAACAGAAAAAAAACACACGGTCACTTATTTAACTCTGAAGCTTTTAACAACATAAATTACTTTTCTTTGCTCTGCTGCTGAAAGATATGAACTGTGGAAATATTAACTATACTTTATGACAAAAATATTTCCATTTGCTCTTAGTCTATTGACTAACAGTTTCTTGATCTCATCCCTAACCTCCCATTTCATTCTATACTGGGATTTTTTTTAATAGAAGGCAAAATTACTTTATAATATTGCTTTGGGATTATAGTATAACTATAGAATCACTTGATAAAGCACGTCTGTACATAATCTAACTCAACTGATTGGGTGTGTGTGAGCAAATAAGATATATGGGACTCTAACATACAGTTCTGCCATTCTGTTGAATAAATATGCTTGGTCAGTCATTTAATTCTTTTTTTTTCTATGTTTAAAATGAACTTGTAAATCATCAAAGACTCCAAGTCCACCTCAGTTTTACTTTTCTGTCTTTTTTAGCCACTCAAACCAATACTTAGATCTGAGGTGCATGAAATCTGAAGAGTGGTCAGTCATTTAATTCTGAAACTTGTAATAATAATTTTTTTTAACTCTGTTGCCGAGAGATAGTGGGCCATCCCAGATGCAGGAACTGGGGTCTCATGAGTATCAAGAAAGAAGACCCCTCGGCAGAGCATGTCTTTTGGACCCTATGATTCCTGCATGGAGAAACAGAGGCAGCAATGCTAACAGTAGCACCAGCAGTGTCACCTAGAGCATGAGACAGAACAGGAGGCTTGTCTCAGCAGTAAAGCTGAGTGCCTTCAGACAGGAAGCTGGCTTGCAAAGTAGAGTGCCTTTGGGGCATTTATCAGCAACAGTAAAGAGCGTTGTTAACACTGCAAGAGAGAACCAGAGAGAGAGATGTTTTCAGGACTCACCTCAGAATTTGCATTGCAGACACACAAAAAAAAAGCTGTATCCTTAACATTTCTGAACTGACTTGTGACCCGTTAGTTTCCTTAATAAATTCAGTAATTGTGAATACTGTATTATCTATGAATTCTGTATGGCCACTGTATCAGATTATCAAACCCAGTAGAGAAGTAGAGTGTGAAGGCAGTGATTGTTGGTGTTAGACTAGGATAAAGACAGGTGGAGGCTAGAGGCAATATTGACCTCGACCTCATAGAAATTATCTTTGGCAAGATGTGTATTTAAATTCTATTCTCTCCTACTGAAGCCAGAAGAGAACAGATGTGGCCCCCACACCATTTATGCACTGTCTTTTGATGCCATTATTTTAAAACAAAGCAGATAAATTAAAACAAGAAAAACTGATCTTCTATGATACAAATAACCAAATTTCATGTGCATAACGCAACTTCATGTGCAAATTTTCTCCTTGGGGAGAAAAAAAAGGAAATTAAAATGCAGACATAGATGAATTTGATGGTTGTTTCTTTTATTCATTTTATTTTCATGTTTTTAATCTCCCTTCACTTCATAGAGTGCATAATTAATAGTTGGTTGTTACCTACTATATGGCGATTTATTGATAAACAACTAGAGTAAAATTTCAGCAGAATGGTGAAAAGATGCCAGAATTCCCTCTGTTGAGCATAAATAAAAATGCTAACTGAAATGCTTTCAAATTTTTTTTGAATAAGAAAATCCATGAACTAACAAAAAATGCAGTCCCAGGGTTCAGTGAAGATCAGAACAAGGAAGGATATGAGTTTTGCCCCTGGTGGGGATTGACTGAAGCTGGTGAATTTGAGCAATGTTTTCTCAATGACTCTAGGGATCAAGGACCAAGCTGGGACCTCTAAAATCAAGAAAAGATACTGCTTCAGAAGGCTGAGACTCCGAAGGGTTTACATGGGCAGCATCAAACTGCACAGTAAGCAAGGTAAACACAGATGTACTTACCCATCTGTCGTAAACAATTTCACATTTAGTCACTACATCAAAGATCCTGCTTCTAGGTATCTAGGGGGGGGTCTGTCTTTTCCAAACCCACAGTACCTTCCTACAGAATCAAAGACTCTTTTCAAATGTAGAATCCCTAGCAGAGACGGAAAGCAAGATCAATATGTGTTTGTTCACCAATTGGTAGTGAATGGACTCACAAGTTTTCCACCATATCGCACAGCAAAGATGTAGTCCAATACATATGAAACTGTTCAATACAGCCAGTAAAAGAATGCAAGTAAATCCCTGTTTACCTTGTTTATTGGATAATCTGCCCGTCTACAGTATAAGCTACCATGATGCTCTTTGTCCTAGAAGCCACTGATTGACCTCTGACTCATAGCTGTAGTCATATCAAAGCAGTTCATGACAATTTTATTTCACAGAACTGATGGATCAGTTAGACCACTAATTGCAAACCACAGGTGCCATTCGGCTCCTTCTGAACCACCATATTTGGTTAGTTGGTCATTTGGTTTTAATAATATGCCTGTTTTAAGCCTTGAATTTAAGCATAAGAGAAAAATTTAAAATCCCATATAAGAAGTCAAAATCACAAGTGACCACTTCAAGTGATTTTCATTTGCTGCAATATTCAAATTTGCTGTTATAGAGAGAAGATGAGGCAGATAAGTAAAACCAAGTTGCCTGTGAGCCATAGGCATGAATTAAATATGAATAAGTCAAATAGGAACCTCTGAAACATGTTAGTCATAGATACGATAAATAAAGAGTATCTTCATCAGACATAGACAAAGGGAAGAAAAAGCAAGCAGACATTCTATATTACACACAAATTATCCATGAGGTACATAAGAAGTCAAGCAAAATACCCAAGAAAGAAAAGGTTATGCTTGCCCCAACCTCCTTTTCTCTGTTGAGGTTCCTTACCCTCACCACAAATTTGGTCCTAGAAATCACACCCTCATCTGAATGGGTTATGCATCAGAGAATAAGAGGTCATAGAAAAGTGCCGAGTCCAGGATTCAGCGAGGTGGCTCTTTCCCTTACTTGCGGCTATCAATTTTCTTCCCCTGCATCCTGCTCTATATTGTCAATTGACTTAATAAATACTGAGTTCAGAAAGGTTCAAGTTGTCTCTGTTGATCATGATGTCAGTTCATGATCAGTTAATATGGAGGATAACCATTTTTTCTTTCTGTTGAGTTGCAACCCACAGTGTAGGCTGCAGCCCTTGATGATCATCAGCAAGTCTTCCTCCCTTCCATCAAGCACCATTGCATCGTCTGTGTATCACTGGGTATTGACATGCCTTCTTCCAATCCTGATGCTGCATTATTCTTATAAACCAGCTTCAAAAGTTACTTGCAGGGTTGAATAAGAGTGATGAAAGGATACAACCCTGATACACACCTTTCCTGATTTAAACCACACAGTATGCCTTTGTTCTGTGAAAAAGATTGCCCGTTATTCCATGTACAGGTTCTGTATAAGCATAATGAAGTGTTCTGGAATTCCCATTCTTCTCAATCTTATCCATCGTTTGGTATGATTTACACAGTCAAGTGCCTTGGTATAGTCAATAAAATGTAATTAAATACTTTTTGGATATTTTCTGCTTTCAGCTTGGAAATATCTAATGTCATCAATGAGACCCTTCATTTTAAATTTTCTTATGAATCTATCTTGAACTTCTTACATTTTCCTATTGATGTATTGATGGGACTATCTTTCAATTATTTGTGACCAATGTTAATAATATTGATTTGTTCTATATTCTTTTGGCTCATATTTCTTTGGAATGAGTACAAATGTAGGTTTCTTCCTTTCAGTTGGCAAGGTAGTTGTCTTTCATATTACTTGGTATAAACAAATGACTGCTTCCTGTGCTGCACTGACACATCTTGATTAGAATTACATCAATTCTAGAGCCGTGATTATTACCATGACTTCATTGCTGAGTGGACTTGCTCCTTTCAAATCATAAGTTCTTCATCATAGGTTATTTCCAGAAAAGGCTGGTACAGTGTATATTCTATATATATATATATATATATATATATATATATATTTGTGTGTATGCCTATGTAATTCAATATTGTGCCCATAAGATTATCCAATATTACAACTCTTCAGTTTTCAGATTGAGAAATACTAGCTGTGTTCTACTATTTAGTTTTCTAACTCCAAGTCTTTGCACGTTTTATTATAACACTTTACTTTGTCTTCTCAATTTGCCCTCTAAAATCTTCTGTTTACCTCTCTCACATCCTTCATTCTTCCATTTGGTGTAGCTACTCTACTTTTAAGAATGAGTTTCAGAGTTTCTTCTGCCATCCATTTTGGTCTTCCTTGCTTTCCTGTCTTTCAATTGACCATATGTTTTGTCCACTGACTGGGGGTGTAGTCAGGCAATGGACAGTGCATGCTTTGTGGATACTGTTTTTTTTGAGCCTGATGAAAACATTTTCTAAATGGATAGAAATGGTGGCCACATGACATTTGGAATGGACTCAATGTCACTGAGTTGTACAATTTTTAAATAATTAAATGAATGGTGTATGAGTTTCATTTGGTGGAACAAAGAACTTAGTTTGGCTCTTTGTGATTTTTGAAAATTGACCAAGCAATCAAAATGCATTGGTCTTTCCAAATAGACAGACACCTAGGGGCTATGTGAGCTTAAAACCTGGTGAACGTCAGGAAACTCAACTGACTCCCATGGAGCTGTTCCAGCTCATAGTAACTGTATAAAAGTGGGTAGAACTGTCCCAGTGGTTTTCCAAGACTCTAATCCGTCCCCAAAGAGATCTTGTTAGATCTTCAATTTACACATCCAAACAGCAATTTTGAGCACTCTTGAGGTACTCAAATCAGGTTTCTTTTAAATGTTCTGTGATTGGTTGGGAGGGGCAAAAATAAGTCTAAAGATGCAAGATAAGTGTTGTAGGATGGGCAGAATGATGTTTCCTAGCAAAATGCTCTTAAGACAGCCCTTGCTACCCTTGAAAAATGAGCAGGCACTTTATCATGATGGAAAATGATTCCTGGGTACTTATTTCCTGGTCTTTTTCTCACCAATGCAGTTTTCAATTTTCTTAAATTTAAAACTTTATTAAGCCCCCATACTCATCCAGTATGATGAGTATATATCTACCTATATTCATTTTTTGGAATCCCTCTTTCTTTTTTAAGTCCCCATACTCATCCAGTATGATGAGTATATCTATCTATATTCATTTTTTGGAATCCCTTCTCCCACCCAAAAGCATTGCATTAAGCTTCTGAACTAACCTCTCTGTCTAAAATTGAACTGCCCCAGCAGATTTCTTGAAAACTATGATTCTTAAGGGCTGAGCCCCGATGGCGTAGTGGTTGTGCGTGGGACTGCGGTCCACTGGGATGGAGGTTCAATTCCAGAAGTGGGGTTGGGCCTCCTACTCCCACCACCAGAGAGCAGTGATGCGCCCCCCCAAAAAAAAAAAAAGAAAGAAAACTACGATTTTGATTGAACCTTTTTTGTCAGAAGGCACCTAATGAGACTCCAACAGGGACCTTATTAAGAGGACTAGTCTACAACCACAGCAAAGACGTGTTTAAACATGCTTCTTCAGGGAATAAGTTCAGGTACATAGAAACTGGAACCCTAGCAGCCATGCTTTTTGATGTGCACACTGTATGTGCATTTGTGTAAATGAATGCTATATACGCATTTAAAATGAATTTCTGGGATGACTGAGAAACTCATTTGTTGTTGCTAAGTGGGATCACTGTGGCATAACCAGGCTGATCGATCACTCTATGTCACCTTCACTCTACTTTGCTTCATAACACACGTGTCTCCCAATATTTTGTATGATTGTTAATAGCGCTACATGAGCTTCTCTTTCTCTTCAAGTACACTTTTTGAATGCTTTCTTAATTATTTCTCTAATGACCTTTACTCAAAAATAGAATGAGAGAAGAATCTTCTTAGATATCATTCTTCCAACTTTCACACCAATTTGAGAATTTGAATAAAGTCCAGGGACTAACTTACGATTTAGATGATTTGCCATCGGAAACCCATTGCCATTGATTTTTTTTCATAGAATATGATAATCCAATCCAGTATGTATTGGTATAAACCTGGGGTCGAATGAAACCCTATAAATGACACAAAACAGATCATTGGACTGAAATCCCATCAGAAGGAGGAAATGGGCAAGGGTCCAACCGTTTCTATGGCCAGTATTATATTATTCTTCATAGCATCCTTCATCAACCTTTCCTAGGGAAAGAACTTCTCCTCTCGATCCTTACACTCTCGATCCTGCCCCAGTAAATTATTTCTGTTAAAATTGGTGAACATTCTTATATATCTTTCAGAATATGGGAAAATATAACATCTAAATTCCAGAAATGGGGACATTTTAAACATGTTTGTGATGCTTCATCGAACCAATCTGAAAAATGGTTTTCATATGAAAAGCAGATTGTGAAAGAGACACAGAGACCAAGGGAGTGGAGGAAGGAAACGGAGAGGGGGGGGGAATGCAAACAAAGAAATAAATAAACAACAGGATGACAAGATTACATTTGTGCTAATCTGGCTAGACTAGAGGATATATATTGGTATAGATAAGGACTGGAAGCACAGGGAATCTAGGACACCCCTCAGGACCAATAATGAGAGTAGCAATACCAGGAGGGGATGGGAAGGTGGGGTAGAAAGTGGAACCGTTCACAATAATCTACATATAACCCCCTCCCTGGGGGCTGACAACAGAAAAGTGGGTGAAGGGAGACAACAGACAGTGAAAAACATGTCGAAATAATAATAATTTATAAATTATCAAGGGTTTGGGTTGGAAGGATGTTGGGGAGGGAAGGAGGAGAAAAATGGGGAGCTGATACTAAGGGCTCATGTAGAAAGCAAATATTTTGAGAATGATGATGGCAACAAATGTGGTTGACACAGTGGATGGATGGGTTGTACTAAGAGTTGTAAGAGCCCCCAAAAAAATATTTTTTAAAGAAAAAGGAAATAAATAACAAATAAATAAATAAAATAAGAGGCACACACAGATGCATACAGATAGACACACACATATATACTGGTAGAGGGAAAAAAATAAACTAAAAGTGTCCAGTTCAGTGAAACTTTAGTGTACTCATTATGCTAGACAAAAACAAAACAACCCCCCCTCACAAAAAATATGTAGGGATATAGAAAAATGAGCATCACATGTACTTAAGTGAAAGAAGGAGTCATCAAAAACACACTTATGAAGATAAAAAGTATGTGTGCATGAGTGTGCATACATGCAGACAAGCAATTGAGCCTTCAGCCTTACAAGAAAAAAGGGCCTTTGCACATCAGTAATTTGGAGGTGTGAGCCTGTCCCAGGGTAAAGTCTTATTTAGAATGTTCCTTGGTAAAGTGGACGGACAATGAAAAAGGCCCTCAATGAAATGCTTTTCCACAACTCTGCTACACTGGGCACAGGCACAGGCCCAGTGGTGTGGACGGAGTAGGCCCGGATAGTGTTCCATTCTGTCGGGCACAGGGTCACTACAGGTCAGGACCAACCGGAGGACATCCAACAACAGAATAAGTTCACTAATGCAGTGTCAACTGTGACCTACCACATAATGTCTGATTAAACCACTTTGTGCACCTTCAATACCAGTTTAAACTTCAATACTGCACCAAACATGGAAAATAACCTAACTACCTGATCTCATAAATTATTTGTGATTAATAATTAATTAATATGCTATGATATAGAGTATCTATTAGATTTTGTGTAAACTTTTGTTGTGTTCCTAAAACATAAGTAGAGGTTTCAGACTGATCTGTGTGACCATTGATCTGTAAACAGACATTTTCTGTGTGGATTATTTTCACTAGGACTACATTGAAAAGGCACTTCAATATTATTCTTACTATATTTTATCTCTCAGAGTTCTTCTTGAAAGCTATAAATATCATGATATAAAATACAAGGATATTGATCAAGCATTACACACGCAGGAAAACCACCATGACCCAAATTGCACAATAATTATTCCTTTTATGTTCCTCATTGTTAGATTTTTAATCTGGAGGAAATGTGGCCCAGAAGGACTAAGTTATTTACCCTGGTCACCTAGCTAGGAAGGGGTAAAGCTGATTTGTACTCAGGAGAGCTAGCTTATCAGTTGCGAAAAATGACTAAAATATCCTGCCTCTAAATTCCTTGACCCCTTAGTATATGTGCTGCTGAAGTAAGCATATTCCTCGACCCCTTAAAACCAGAAGCAAACCCATTTTTATTGAGCAGATTCGGGTTAATGGTGAATCTGCTAGACAGAGCAGAACTGGACTCACAGTGTTGCCAAGGCTGGGACCTGTATGGAAAGTGACTGCCACATCTCTCTCTCTCTCTCCCACGTAGCAGTTGGTGAGTTTGAATCTTGGAGAAATAAATAAGTGGTGGTCCGATAGTGCAAATAATTCAAGGGTGAAGTAACACAAGGTAAGAAAAACCTATTTTGCTGCGGGTGGTCCTCCTGCAGTCTCCTGAGAAAGTGGGGTAGGCGACTGCTAAAACCTAAACGCCATCTTAAATGAGCCTTCCATTTGAGGAATGATCAGCATTATCATAAAAGATGATATGCATGTGAAGCAGGACATCCATAGAGAGACTTAGGGCTGGCCCCAATCCCAACCACATGGACATCCACCCCTCCCCATGAAAGAATCCACTTCAGAGGACAGCGCTGAAGCTATAGCTCAGGAAGAGGGACAGGTCTGATCAGAGCACATGGGAGCAAATGAAGGGGGAGGAAGAGCGAGTGGAGCACATCCTGACCCCCAAGCCCCCAAGACAATATCCACACACAGAACAGCAACACACAGAGAGAACCAGAGGGCCAGTGGACCCACTATGAGACATGACGTCCCACGTTGGCGCATAGTGCTATGGGGGACGACACTAGATACACAATGTGGGAATTACATCCGATCTGACCCCACCACACTCAGGCAAAACACTAAGGATGTGCAACACAACAACAAGGGGAACAGAGGATTTCCCATGGAAGACAAAAAAATAGATTTGGGGGCCAGGGTATGGCACCCATCAGACTTGCCCAGAAAGCACTCGTAAAGGTACACCAACAGACTTTAAACTATTTACAGGTTTTTCTCTTTTCTTGTCATTGGTCTTTTCATTGTTGTTTTGGTGGTTTGTTATGCTCTGTCTTATTTTTTGTGCATATTATTATCTAGATAAGATAGGTGGGATAAATAATCTGGGGTGGAACATGGGAGAGGGTGAGGCACAGGAAGTGGTTGCTAACAACCGGGGACAAGGGAACAACAAGTGATCCCAAATCAATGGTGAGGGGGGGTTGGAGGAAGCCTGGTAGGGCTTGATCAAGGGCAATGGAACCCAGAAAAATTACTGAAACCCAAATGAAAGCTGGTCATGATAGTGGGACAAGAATAAACTAAAAGGAAATAGAGGAAAGAACAAGGAGGCAAAGGGTATTTATAGAGGTCTAAATATAAGCTTGTACATATGAAAATATATTTATATATGATGATGAGAAATAGATCTATGTACATATATTTATAGGTTTAGTGTTAAGGTAGCAGATGGACATTGGTCCTCTACTCCTCAATGCAAGAATACTTTGTTCGATTAAACTGGCATTACATGACACTCACCTCCCCAACAGGATAGCTAAAGACAAAGCACAAAACAGGTACATAATATGATGAAGAAAGCTGAGAGTGACCAGCTATCAAAAGATACAGTGTCTGGAGTCTGAAAGGTTTGAAGATGAACAAATGGCCATCTAGCTCAGAAGCAACAAAGTCCACTGAAAGAAGCACACCAACCTGTGTGATCACGAGGTGCTGAAGGGATCCAGTATCAGGCCTCAAGAACAAAAAATCACACTACTGTGTGCTCACCTTCCCAAAATGATCACTGAAGGGATCATGTATTATCAAAAAACAAGAAATCATATCATTGAATATGAGGGGAAGTGCAGAGTGGAGATCCAAAGCCCATCTGTAGGCAACTGGACATCTTCCAGAAAGAAGTGTTACAGGAGGGAGCCGAGCCAGTCAGGGTACAGCACTAATGAAACATACAATTTTCCTCTGGTTCTTTAATGCTTCCTCCCCTCCCCCAACCCTCCACTAACAACTCTACCTTACAAATC
The DNA here is from genome assembly GCA_004026705.1 of Nesogale talazaci. Classification (NCBI taxonomy): domain Eukaryota; kingdom Metazoa; phylum Chordata; class Mammalia; order Afrosoricida; family Tenrecidae; genus Nesogale; species Nesogale talazaci. Next base: position 14,498 of record PVJH01023324.1, on the reverse strand, counting down.
CAGCTAGACCAGAGGATGTACACTGGTGCAGATAGGAGCTGGAAACACAGGGCATCCAGGACTGATAAACCGCTCAGGCCAATAATGAACGTAGAGATACCAGGAGGGGAAGCGGAAGGGGGGCGGGGGTGCCGGGCTGGGGGTGAGGCGGGGAGAGAAACTGATTGCAATGACCTATCTATAATCCCCTCCCAGGAGGAGAGACAACAGACAAAGGGTAAAAGGAAGGTATCAGACTGTGCAAGGCATAAAAAATAAATGATGAAGGGCTTGTTAGGAAGGAAGGGTTGGAGAGGGGGAGCAGGGAGATGAGGAGCAGATGCCAAGGGCTCAAATAAAAAGAAAATGTTTTGAGAAAGATGATGGCAACAAATAAAGAAATATGCTTGACAACAATGGATGGATGGATGTCTAAGAGTTGTAGGAGTGCTCGCTTTGGCAGCAGATATACTAGAAAGAGGTGTCGGAGTCTCCAAAAATGACTTTTTTTAAAAAGATGATATATATGAATGCTGACTGAGTAAGTAGCAGAATCATGTGCCTTTTAACAGACATGGGCACCAGGGAGACTTAACTCTACGACTTTTGCTCACATAACAAGCACAGCAGAAAAATAGTTGGAGCTCTCTCCACTTGGAATCTCTTCTGTCCACAATATTTTGAGTTCAGGGATGAGAGGCAGAGGTCAAGACATGAAGAGAACAAAATAGTCTATTATGATACCAGCTCATCTTCATCCTCTATCTTCAAAAGGGATGATGTGTTATTTTGGCAAATCTTCAGACATTCCTTCCAGGTTTTATCTTCAGTGGTAAAATAATAACAGGTTACTCCACAACAGGACCAGCTGTCTTCAGACAGTTTGCCTACAACAGATTGAGTGAATCATTAAATGTCTTATCTTCTGGTATTCTGTTCATCAGAAAAGATTTATCAGTTCTCCACAACTGAGAAAACCAAGGGTTCAAAGGGTACTGGTAATCAGGTAGGTGTCTGAGCAGCCACCCATTGTGGAAATCACAACTGTACATTCATTCCTCTTTCTTTATCTTCATCTGTGCGACAGCATAGCCGAAGCACCCCTAATAATGTTCATTCTGTCCAAAGGTATAAAGCTTAGAAATGTGCTTATAGTATTCATTTATTCACTCATGAAACTTTTTAGGGTTTTGATCAAATGCTACACTTTCATTCCTTTACATTTGCTACTTTGGTAAACAAACAAAATGTAAAAAGGTGCCAAACAAGAGAGGGTGATAGGCTGTCATTTGTTTCACTTTGTGTTACAACCCAAATTCCCACAAGGTTTTATGAGTGAATTATGCAAGAGCGATTCTATAAGTTCAGCAAAGGCAGAACGGCGGTTCTCAAAAACAAACAACCATATTCAAAGAAGTTGCCTGTTTCTAGTGCATTTCTTCAAGTTAGCTGGCCAATTAGCTGTCTTCTAAATTCCCTAGCATAGATATCTGAGTGAATGCTTCCAGTGCTTTATCTGTTTATGGAAACGTTTACATTGGTATTCCATCAACTCCTGGAGCATTGTTTTTGGATGATGCTTTTAGTGAAGCACAGACCTCTTTCTTCAGCACCACTCCTCATATTCTACTACTTACGCATCCACATCTTCTTGAAATTGTGAACTGCCTTCTGGTTCTTTTTGGGTCAGTGACCCGGTATTGACTTTCCATTTGACACTTCCTTCATCATTCAGTATTTTGAATCTTACAACTTGAAGCTGAAATATTTTCTCGAATTCTTTCTGATTATGATATGCACATAGCGCTCTTCCTTCTTGGTTTTCTAACTCTAGATCTTTAAATATTATAATATTTGGCTTTGTCCTCTCGAATTGCCCTTGACATTTTCTGTTCAGCAGCTTGACTTCCTCATTTCTTCCATGCGCCTTAGCAGCTCTCCAATTAAGAGCAACGTTCCGAGTCTCTTCTGACCTCCGCTTTTATCTTTCTCTCCCATCCTTTTAATGACTTGGTTCCTTCACGTATGACATTCTGGATTGCAGCCCACAGCTCACAAGTGTTCTCTCGCTCGCATTCAACGTGTCCTATCTGTTTTTCAGAGCTTCTCAAAGTTCAGGTGGAATATACTCAAGGTCGAATTTTGGTCCGCCTGGACTTGTTTTCATCTTCTTTACCTTCGACCTGGACTTACAGATGAGCCTCTGATGATTTCTGCCACAGTTGGGCCCTGGCCTGCTTTTAGCCCCAGTAGTAAGCAGCTCTGGCATCTCTTCCCAGAGGTGGAGTCCATTTGATTTCTGCATATTCTATCTGAAGAAGCCCATGAGTAGAGTCACCTTTTGTGACATTGGGGGGAAAGGGGGAGGGGGTTATTCGCTCTGACTAAGTCATTGGTCTTTCAAAATTCTATTAGGTGAGCTCCAGCTAAGTGATTGTTGTTTTTTCCACTTAGGCCAGTGGTTGATAAACTGCGGCTCACAGTTTATCAGTTTGTGGTTCTGAATTAAGTTTGAAAATGAAAATAAAACTATCATAGTTTCATTTATAATATTACTTTAAATTTTCCTTCTTTGTTAAACTGTATTTATGGTTCTGAAATAACTTTTAAATTGTGCTGATGGACAGGGTGGACCTTTTTATCTGTTTCCAACTTTTGCGTTTTAATCACCAATAATTATCAGTGTATCTTGATCGCATGTACAATCTATTTCTGATTGAAAATTTTTGTAGGATTCTCCCATTGCTTATTAGTTTTAGTGGTTGGTGCATAAATTTGAATAAGAATTGTATGCAGATAGCTATTATCCTAAAACTGGTAGAATTGTACTTCAAGATAAATTTTGAAATGTCATTTTTGATGACGAATGTGACGTCATTCTTCTTGATTGCCATTCCCAGCAAGGGTAGCCATCTGATTTTCTATTCAGACTAGCTAAGACCAGTTTACTTATGTTCAGTAGGGCCTAGAAAGTCAATCTTTCTGCATGACATTTCATCTTTTACAGCTTCCAGCTTTCCTAGACTCATACATTCCAAGTTTCAATAGCTAAATTACGTTTGTCGCTGCTTCTTCTCACTGGAGGCCATGCCCATAAACAAAGGAAATTGCCATAGGCTTTACTCTGGTGGATGATACTCTATCTTTGGCATTGTGATTTACTTTAAGAAGAGTAAAAATTGGTTTTAGTTCGTTTTATTTTTCCCCCCTCAGTGATATTTTGAATGCACTCTGCCCTGAAGGGCTCATCTTCTCACACTAACTCTAACAATAGGACAATGTGGATCTGGCCCTGTCAGTTTCCAAGACTGTCACATGTTATAAGAGTGGAAACGTGCATCTTTCTCTCAAGAAGCAGCTGGAGGTTTCGAATCGCTGACCTTGCAGTTCACAGACCAATGTGTAACCGCTATGCAACCCCCAATAGCAACACAATAGATACCTATAATTTCCCTTAGGTCCAAAGTGATCAAAACACTCAAGGAATCTGACAAGCTATTTTGCTGGGATCAGGAGGAGGAGTTTTGAAGAAGATAAGGTTTCACTAGCACTGACGTGACTGCTGAGTTACCAATCCTTCATTTTACACAAGCAAGTTCTAGCTTTACATCTAAACGAAAGTTGTTCGGAAGACCCAAAGATCAGTAACATCTATCCTAAGGCTATCTACCAGGTATTGAAGTATGGAAAATAATGCAAAATCACACAACTTTCATTCATTGTGCCCCCCATACCTTTCTTTGGCACAGGCTTTGAAGAGAACCCGGTTTTTCTATGGCATCTGTTCTTTTCCATAGACATTGAATTCTGTTTCTTTTGTTGCTCCTTTAAGTAGATGCTGTTTTGCAAACTGTAGTAATTTAGACTGCAGTTTTGCAGAATTTCCTCCTGATGATGTTTTTCTTGACTATACTGAAAACCTGAAAGTATTAACATATATAATACAAAAAGTAACCATAAGTCTTAACTATTAAGATTTAAAAGGAAAAAAGACCTCACTTTGGCAACCAGCATATTTCATCGCTTTAATTAGAAAGACAGAACACCTCAATTAACTGATGGCAACAATGGGAACATCAGCATTCTGTGTTTGCAAGTTAAAGAACAATGAATTAAGGCTGCAATAAATAAAATATGGTATTGAACAAAGCGCTTATGCTGATTCCTTGTTGTTTCACTTATATTTAACAAATAGGCGGACAAATTTACAAGTAGGTACCAACTAAAACAATTGACTGACATTTAGATTGCCAGACAACTGAGTGTGAAATTCTAAGCACAGAAAGCTGGCGTGGTTTCATAATTATTGGAGTAGATAGACCTAGCTGTGAGAAATAAAGAAAGGAAGATCCACTTATCTAATTTAATTGCATGTAAGTTGTTGGATGATTTTCTTTAAAGGTGTCTAGAAAATCAAATAAAAATAAAGCTGGGAGCCAGTATCATCTAACCTCCCCATATATACAAAACAAGATAAAACAGAGCAGAAAGCAGTTGCTGTCAAGTGGATGTCAACTCATGGTCCCCGAAGCATGTCGGGGTAGAGCTGTGCTCCACAGGGACTCCTCCAGTGGCTGAATGTTCACAACCAAATCAGCAGGCCTTTCATTCCTTGGTTCTTCGGGGGCACACAACTTTTGGTTTGGCAGTCATTCTCCTGCACTATTTGCCCTACCCAAGAATCCCTTCCTGTATAGAATCATTCTTTTTATTAAACCATCTCCTCATTACATACTTAACAAAGATTTAAGAGAAAGCCGTGATTTCTTTTGGACAAATGTTTCTCAAAAAGTGTTTATCCAAAGATTCACAAATATCTAAACGCAGAAGGCAGCATAGGATTAAGTCCTGTATGAGAAGACTAAAACAGAAGGAAAACACTCCTCCCAGCTGCAGCGTGCCTGCCTGGATTACATAATGAGGAGGACAGGGACACCGTGAGGTGCCTGGTGAGGTGAGACACCAACAGTCCAGACATGGGACATTGCCTGGGTGTAGCCCAAGAGAGCAATTGACGACACATGGTTAGGCTCTGCGCAATTCTTAGTTACAGCCATGACTCAGACCAGGAAGACATATTTCAATTACTCACTCTTCATCCCCAACACCGCAACCGTCATCAACAGAAGCAAACAGAGGGTCCCCAGAGCTACTGCAATGAGACGCCAGGGCACTGAACACTCTTTAAATAAAAAAGGAAGAAAATGATTGTCACAGGAAAAAAAACCAACTCACTACTAACCTTAACCTGGGAAGCATGTGATCCAGAGACCACTTTACCTAAAAATGTGTTTTGGATAAATAATATATTACCTACCTCTCATGTCCTACAAGTTGACTTAACTATGTAATCTGGGAGTTGGTTTTAAAACTTCCACATCTCTAACAAGCATGTCCCCCTTGCACAAATTCTACATACAATAACGACTCTGTGGATTTTCAAAAGCATGTACCTTACAAACACAGAGATGGTAATAGATCCAACATGCATTACATATTCATGAGACTTCATGTAAGCACGTGTCCTTCCTAAGGCCCCGGAAAGAACCTGGTCTCAGGGCTCTTTATGCACTGCATTGGCAGCAATGGTAAAGGTCTGACTTCTGACTGGTGATGCCATTGAAGGACATCTTTACATGAGTTTCTGGGCAATAGCTTTTCTGTCCTTTTTATTAATTGCATTTTTTCCAGACAACACTATTTTCATTCCAGTACTTTTACGGTCTTCACCAGCTGAATAGTATATCTCTGATTATCTCGATCAGAAAATGCTATTTTCAAATGAAAATTACTGTCATGCTTCTTTTACATTTGAGGAGAGAGAGAGAATGGGGAAATCAGAACCATCCTTTGGGTTTGCATGTTCAGCTTCAGAGCTGCTAAATCTGGGGGAAATATGTAAGATATTTTAAATATCCTTTGAATGTGAAGGGGAGCCAAAGTTGTTTCTAACACATATTTTTTCTCTTTCTTAAGCAGTTCTTCTGATTTCCCTTGGAAGTATAGTATTTTCATGAGATTTTAGCTTGTCCAGTTTAAAAAAATTTTTTTAGTATTTCAAATAGCTTTACTGGATAATAACTAACATAATGTGACAGACACAGAAGTCCTTACTGATCTTATTTTTTAGCATATGTGAGACATATGCATATGTGTATTTGCTGTGGCTGAGACTACGCACAGCAGAACATACAGCAACTCAGTGTTCCTTCCCGGGGCACCAATTTCATGCTTTCAACTATTTCTTCTTCTTTCAAATTGTCCCTCCCGAATTAACTACTCACCCCCTCAGTTTTAGGCTAATCTTTTGAGTTTCTGCTTTTAATATGATTCCATAGAGAGGTCTCTTTAAATGGCACAATGCTCACAAAGGCAGCACATTATTTACTAGTTAAGATAAATTAGTCTTTGTTTTAAAGAGACCACAAGGCATATTTGTGGTTGAAGATTTCTAAGCTTTTCTTAGGGCGGGGTTCATCCAGCTTCTTTAACTCCAGGGATTCTGGATCCATTAAATTTTGAAAATGGACTCTGCATTTCCTCCTTTTTAAGCAAAACATTCAAGAATGGTTGCCATTCCCTTAGAAATCCACTTGCAAGCTCTCAAGCATCCAATGGACTTCACAAAATACTAGATACTGCAAATGAACTCTGTGGTAGAACAAGAAACTAAACAAAATATTAGCTAATTCACTGGCATGTTCCATGAGACCATCATACTAAACCTCCAAACCAAGAAACCAAATCCCATGAGGGATTTCGTTACCACAAGCAGTTTCAACAGCTCATCTTGTTGCCTTTGCTGTAAATAATCCATCATAAAGCTTTTGCCAGTGCAACTTTTAACAGGGATGCAGCTTATTCACAGCAACAACAACCATCAGCTGTGCAGCCCTCCACTAATGAGGCGGTTTTCCTAAACTTGTAAAACAAAACTTATTATTCAAAAAAAAAAGTCCTGTACTCACAGGACTCACTCATTTTTTCAAGGCAAGTTCGAACGAAATCATTTTATTAACCTGTCAAATTTTAAAGAATTCATCAATCTCTCCATTCTCACAACTTTCTTTCAAAGACCTCTACGTGGGCTTGGCCCCAACTCTGCCTTGCAAATTCAGCTGGACTGGAGGAGGGACACTGGCAAAGATGGGAACTGGAAATCCAGGGAACTGGGGCCGAATGAACCCCTTGGGGCCAGTGGTGAGGATGGCGTTATGGGATGGAGGGAGGGAAGGCGGGGTGGAGATAGGAAGCCAACTGCAGGGTCTACAGATTGCTTCCTATCTGGAGGATGAACATCAGCAGGAGTGGGCAGGGGGAGATGTCGGGCAGTATAAATTATTATGACAAAACAATAATCATTTATAAAGTAATGAGGACTGGGGAGAGGAGGAAAAAAGGACGGAGGGGGAAGGATGAGAAGCTGCTATCAAGGGCCCGAATGGAAAAGTGGATATTTGGAGAATGTTAATGAAAGCAGGCATGTGAAAGTGCTTGGCACAGTATATATAACTATGTATTGTGAAAAGCGATGTATGAGCCCACAGTAAAATCATTAAATAAAAAGAAAGACCTCTAGCTAATTATGGCTTCCTTTGACCAGCTGAGAAACTAATGTACACAGAGGCCATTTCTTTTCAAAGATCAAGTTTGACAACCCATGATCTAGAATCGAGATTCCAGATCCTTAGAGCACAGATACCTTTGCCAACAGTTTCCTCTGGCCTTTCTGTGCCAACAGGCCTTAATCTATTCTGAGAGTCTGACGGAGACCGAAGAAATCTTAGCGCTGAGTAAGTCACTTCCTGATCACTCATATCTAAAGGAAGAAAGGAAAGATGTTTCGTATTACAACCTTGCAACAGGATAGTTCTGAGAAAAACTAAAATGTCATCCTGTAAGAACATGACAGGATGTAATTCTGAGAGCACTGTGTACATGTATGTGTGTTTTTATTAAGAGATAATAAAATAGAAAAACTCTCAATAGTTCTGTGGAAGGCACTTGACCCTGAATGCTCACAGCCATCATTTTATAAACTACGAAAAGCATTTTGAAAGGCTTCCTGTTCACCCACCCAATCAGTGTTTAAGCTGTATAAAATGTGGGTCAATTTGCATCAACCCCAAGCATCGAAACACTTCAAAACTATCAAAGCAAAAAACATACTTTATATTCTGAAATAATATTGATATCTTGACTTAAGCAAATGTTTTCATTTAAAAAGCAACATTTCACTGTGCAATATATGTGTTCTGATGAACATACTGACATGAGCAAAGTTCTTATGTACTTATTGATTACTGCGTGACTCTACTAGAATGTTTCTCTAAATGCACATCCTTAACCTCAAAGAATTATTTGCGGGAATTAGCTAACATCTCATATTCTAGATACTCATGCAAGATGCCTAAATAAGAATCAACTAGTTTGGAGCCCAGGTATTTGTATTTTAAATCCCACATACTTCTTTGTACAACAATAATTTTAGAAATAGTCTTCTAAACTACAGAAGTTGCCATAGAAAACTACGTGAAAATATAATTGGCCTATAGGCAGTCATTATTTAATATCCATAGGAATTCAGTGTATTTATAGCCATCAATATTAAAATAAATTATTAAATATTTAAAAATCACATGGATCCTGACATTAATTGATGTTAAAGATAATCTCTGAGAAAGAGGAAATATGAATAAAGAAATAGCAAAATTGCCTGCATTTATCTTGAATGATTTTTAATTCTTGAAAATTCACTTATTTGTTTTCCAACTTTCCTAAGAAAGAGTTTTTTCTTTGATAGAATTCTTCAAGATGTTTAATATCATATAAAATCCTTAGCTTCCTCCCTCCTAAAAAGAAAACTTGCCGTGCTCACTTCGGAAGCACATATACTAAAATTAGAATGATGTAGAGTTTAGCATGGCCCCCGCGCAAAGATGACACACAAAAGAAAACTTATTTTCCCAACCCTCTTCTGTATACACATTTCACAAAGCAAAGACCACAGCAGGTTGAGAAAGAGAAAACAGCTTCCCGTGAAAGCCGAGCTACAAACTTTTAGATCCTAATTGGATGAAACGATTAGAGACACTCATTATAAGACCGGGGTAGTAAAATATATATTACTGCCATTTCTACAACTGTTACTTCTAAGCAGGGCTCATTGAATGATTACCTGCAGAGGTCTGGGAAGAGGAGCAGACGGTACTTGCCTCTGTTCTGTACAAAGAAACCGGTGAAGAAACGGACTCAGAAAGAAGGTGGATGAAATTAGCCTTTCCAGGGCAAGCTTTTGGGTAGAGGCAGTGATTGTCTGACTAACAGCAGAAATGAAGTGACTCTGAAAACTTCAACAAGTGTCCTGCCCCTCCCTCTGACCAGAGTGATAAGAGGAAATCGTATGATGAAAGCGGGCGTTGACGGGAATGGAAAGATGGTCATGAATTATAACTTCCTCCATCTCAACTAGGCAGTCATGTGGTTCACTTTGTAAGAATGTCACTTGAAATGAATATTTAAGGTGGGCTGAGCCCCAGTGGCGTAAGTAGTTGAGTGTGGGACTGTGGCCCGCGGGTTTGGCTGTTCAAATCCCGCGGCGACTCTCAGGAGCAGCACTGGGTAGCGCTCACGACCACCAGAGGCAGTGATGCCTGCCCCCCCCCCCAAAAAAAAAGAATATTTAAGGATTGGAAGAATAAAAAACATATATTTGGAGAAATTATGAACTAGTATCTCATGAAAAGGATTAACAAAATTAAAAGAAATTATTAGGAATAGAGAGTATTTAAATGTATATGCACAATTATGTATATATAAATTTATGCCAAAAAAATAACTAAACTCAACTCTTATATAGTAGTATCTGTTAGAAATTCTCATTTATATGTCACTATTTGAAAAATGATATTTCCTTTTTCATTTATGTTGATTATAGGTGATGTATTATAGGAGTTTCTTTAAAGTAGCCATTTTGATAGAGATTTTCCAACTTTTTATGTACTTGGTACTTTTCAGAGTTGGTATCACTTCATATATAAGGGTTTTGTTTTCTAATAAGTTACCAATTTTTCATTTTAAAAAGTTCTTCTAAAACAAGAATTTACAAAACACAATAATTATCCCATATGAATGTATCACAATCCGAAGAATACACTACTGTTGCATATTTAGATTATTTCTAACTTTGTGCTTATATAAAGAAAATTCAGTCTATACTTTTGAATATTTCTTTGGAAACCTTTCTAGAAATCTAGTTATGGGGTAAAGTAGTGTGGCGGTCTTGTATTTGAGATGTCAAATTTCATGATTGAGATGTAGGGGTGGAGTTTAGCCTGTTAATCTGGAGATAGCCAGATTAACTGTTAATTGAGTAGCCAATGAGGCCTCTGTGTGGGCATGGCTTTCTCCAGAGACTTCTGGGAAATCTTGTGGTATTTCCCTGGTGGAGATAAGAAGCCATCCCCCAGTTGTTGGGAGTCAGTCTCAGAAACAACGAGCTATGGACAAGATAAGATGGCAGCGTTCAAGGAGCTGGAGGAACCAGAGAAGGCATACGGCCTTACCCTGATGGAACCAGACCTCTGAAGCTGGAGAAACCATGTGGAGACCCCTGTCAGCACTGAGTTACTTCTACCACCACTGGATGCTGCTGACGGACCTTAGTCCTGGAAGCAAGGAGCCATGGGGAGACCCCTGCTGGCACCGGGACTCTACACCCACTGGCCTGTGACTTTGTGAGTCAGAAGGAGACTTTATAGACTAATATCAGACATATGAGTTAATATCGGACTTATGACTTTGAACTGGACTGGGCTGGGATGCTTTCTCAATGTCCCATTCCTCTTGTATATAAACTTTTTCCTTATATCCATATGCATGGCTGTGAATTTGTTTCTCTAGTCTACCCGGACTAATACAAATAGATGTATCTTTTTGTTTTTGTTTTTGGGGCATCAATGCCCTCTGGAGGTGGGAGTAGGAGGCCCAGCCTTGCTGCTGGATTTGAACCTCCAACCCAGTGGGTCGCAGTCCCGTGCACAACCACTATGCCACCGAGGCTCAGCAAGTAGATAGATCTTTATAGAACCTTGTTTCCTATTACCAAATGCTCTCAAGTAGATAGATCTTTATAGAACCTTGTTTCCTATTACCAAATGCTCTCCAGGAAAAGTTGTTCCTGGTCATATGCCATTAGTTGTATAGAGATGTTCATATTTAATTTTTTTAAAGAGATCATAGTAAATCATTCCTCCTTGAGTTTTCCTTATAAATCTTCCCTTCATAGAGCTTCCTCTACAACTTTCCAGCTAAGCATAATTTCTACACATGGTGAAGACTAGCAATAAAGTTATTTCTCTCCATGTTGCTATAAAACCAAAACCTGGCCAGAATCGCATTAAAGATCGCTTTCATGTGACTCAGAGAGCCCTAGTGGCATAGTGAATTATGTGCTGGGTTGCTATTCTGAGGGAGAAAACCAAGACTTTCTACTTCCCTAAAGAGTTACTTCATGTTACATATTTTGGACATGTTAAGAGAGACCAGGCTCTGAAGGACAACATGCTTGGTAAAATAGATGAGGAGCAAAGGAGAGGGAGGCCCCCAAGGCGGATCGACACAGTGGCTGCATCAATGGGCTCAGGCATAGGCATAATTGTGAGGATGGCACCAGACCAGGGAGTGTTCGCTTCAGTAGTGCAGAGGATTGCTATGGGTTAGAAACGACTCAATCGCACCTAACAACAGAGTTACAATCTTGGAATCGCAAGGGGCAGATTCTAGCCTGTTCTATAGGGCGCTGTGAATTGGAATCAACTTGACGGCAGTGAGTTTTGAGTTTTCATAGAACTCAGGCCCGTCCAATTTTTCAAGCACAGTTCTATGAAACCAGTTTACACTGCTCTTCAAGAAATATGACTGCTTGAGCCCTTGGAAATGGCTCAAATGGTTTTGAGAATGATGATGGCAACAAATGTGCTTGGCACAATGGCTGGATGTATGAATGGTAATGAGTTATACAAGCTCCCAATGTTGTTTTTTTAAAAGAAAACGATGATGGCAACCTATGTACAAATATTGATACAACTGATGTATGGATTGTTATAAGAGCTGTAAGAGCACCCAATAAAATGATTTTTAAAATTTTTTAAAGAAATATTCCTGATGGAGAGTGGTTGGAAAATGGTTGCAGATGAGTGAGAACAGAGGGGAAATTATTGAGACAGATACACATCTGTCACTTCCCCCTTTCACCAGACTCCGAACGCCTTCCTATCCTTGTCTTCCCTCATCGACCACCAAGAGACCAGCTCACTTCAGAAAGCCTCCCTGTTCACCCTTGTCCATCTCTTCCCCAAACACTTTACAGTCTGGCTACCTGTGGCCCAGACATGAAGCTTGGGGCTGCCGGCCCAAACATCAGCAGTTTGGAGCCACCTGCCATGCTGGAGGTGAATGATTTTTTTTGCACAAAACAAATAGAGCACTTGTACTCTATCACAGGGTCTCTGGGAGGTGGAATTGATTTGATGGCCATGGGTTTGATTTATTGGGGCATGTGCCAACCACTGGAACCCATGGTGGGGGAGGCTGCCTGGTATTCAGCCCTCCACGGAATTACTTTTGCTGCCTCACCACCGCTGCCACCACCAAACATTGAGGTTCAAGTGAAACAGCTTTTATGAAACTATTTGCTGGCCAGAGAGAACCTTCCCAGGTAAAGCCACAGGGTGCACTCAGAGCAAGTTGTTGGGAAAAATGTGAACTACAAGAGCTACGCCCAACTGAGCTTTATTCTCTTTTTGATGGGGGGGGGGGGGTACCCCGTTGTATATTGAGGACACAGAAACTATGAAAGGTAAAGAAACGTGGTCTAAATTGCATAATGAGACCCTCTTACTTGAAATTTAAAAGAAACAGAATTGCCAATTCCTCAGGGGTTGCAGAAATCTTCCAACAACTAAAGGACTTGGTAGGGTGTTTTGTGCTGCTATAACATGCAGCCATGAGACTTATTTCCCTGCTCAGGAACAAGGCCGCAACCATGAGCTTATTTTCCTGATCAAGAAAAAGGCCGCAACTGTTTTGATGTTGAAAACAGCTAACAAGTACAGCACTGTAGAAAAAACTCAAGTGCACTAGTGGTTTTCACATTTCAAAAAGTTGAAGGGTCAATTGATGACAAACCTTATTGTGGGTGTCTGTCAACGAAAAGGTCAACAAAATTCATGCACTCGTGCTTGAAGACCAAGAATGAACCACTGAAGAGATGAGGGAGTTATCTGAGCTATCTTGGGAGCTTAGTTCAATCAATTTAATGAAAGATTTGAGAATGAAGAGTCATTGTGAAAGTTGTGTCCAGGGCTCTGACTGACCAGGAAGAATCTAGTGGAAACATGCCTGTTTTTATAAGTACAGCTTCAAAGCAACCCAGGTTATTTTCCCGAAGGTGACAAGTTGCTATTGTTACAACCCCAGAAACAAACATCAATGTAAGACACCACTGTCACCTTGCCCACAAAAAGGTCAAGTGCAAAGATCAAGATGATGCTCATGTGCATGTTTTGATATGAGGGATAGTGCATTTGGAGTTCGTTCCACCGGGTCAGACTTTTCATCAAAAAAAGGCCTAATTTGTGGCAGATGGAAGACACTGAACCTACTCATGCAGCCATTCCAGTACGCTGGTTTATGGCAAAGAAAAGTCTTGCCTCTTTTGCCCTACCCATCTTACTCACGTGACATGGCTCCATGTGGCTTTGTTTTTGGCAAATGAAGACGGACAGGCAAGGACAGAGTTCACAATATAGAAGTGAAGGAAAGAACAAGGTAGGTGCTGTCAGCCATCCACGCTGATATTTGAAAAATGTTTCCAGGAATAGAATCCCAAATTTAAAAAATGGGGAGTCTTTTGAAGGCCTTAAGATTGGGAAAAACAGAAATATATAGCTTTGGAGGTGTTTTTGGTTTTTTTTTCCAGTTTGGTAGGGGTGTGGGGGGGGCTACCTCCCAGTAAACCTAAGGCTCTGCTGGGTTTTGTAACTGTAGTAATTACGAGATGTTTGCATGGATACTGCATAAACAAAGAGGAATTGACTAATCTACAATTTTCAGCTAGAGAAAGGCAGAGATTGATTCGAAAGCTGAACTATGAAGCTACAGCTTCTAAGCCCTGCTTTCTTTTTGTTTTTGTTTTGGGGGGCATCACTACCCCTGGTGATCGTGGGAGCTACCCAGCCTTGCTCCTGAGAGCTGCTGCTGGATTTGAACTGCCAAGCCAGTGGGCCACAGTCCCGCATTCAACCACCCACCACCGGTTCTCAGCCCTGCCCTCCTTTCTATTACTCATCTGATTTAGAAGATAACTTCAGATAATATTGATGCAAAACTGTATAAAGCACCAAACTTTGGGTATCACAACTGTTAATAAGACACCTGAGTGAAAAATGTTTTAAATACTCACGGACACTGTCTACCAGATTCACTCTGCCACACACACACGTAGAAAGCATTCTTCT